>CAUYRH010120103.1:0-43064 GCA_963574655.1 Perodicticus potto
AACTGTTTAACATACCCTTCATGGCATTTTCTTAGTTATTGTATGAAGACATTTGTATTCTGCATTTAGTAAGCTTTGCCTGTACCCTTCTAAGATGCACCATAGGTGTGGCCCCACCAATTACCCTCCCTCCACCCCAACCTTCCCCCACCCCTCCCTTCCCATATTCTTGTGCTATAGTTGGGTTATAGCCTTCATATGAGACTTTTAAATTAGCTTCATAGTAGGGCTGAGTACATTGGATACGTTTTCTTCCATTTTTGAGATACTTCGCTAAGAAGAATATGCTCCAGCTCCATCCATGTAAACACAAAAGAGGTAAAGTCTCTTTCTTTAAGGCTGCATAATATTCCATGGTATAAGTGTACCACAATTTATTAATCCATTCATGAGTCGATGGGCACTTGGCCGGACCAAACTGGTACGTAGACCAGGTGTCAATGAGAAGTAAATCTTTGGTTTACAAATTTTCACGCCTGCCGAGTGAAAGAACTTTCCACAAACTGCTGCTCCACCCATTCCTGTCTTGTTCCTCTTTCATACCTGCACAACGTGACACCCTTCCAGCCTTGTTTCTTAGAGGTGTGGTGCCAGGCAAGTCAGTACGGGGGAGGATGCTGGAAACTGCCCCCAACGCCAGGGCAATTAGCAATAATTAAATATACAGAAAAGAGCCTACCAAACACAGAAATATATCACACTCAATCCAAATGAATGCATCCCAGACTCAATTGGACATTCTCTTAGGTCAACGTCCAAACTGGCATTTGACAAGAAGCAGAGTGTGAGTGAGGAAACGCTGGAGTAGAAAGAGACACCCACCAACATATCTTACTTTTCTGGATTTTACAAAACCTATGGCCTGTGAATACATTGCAGCCTCCCCACCCAATCCCGCTGCCAGAACTCTGGAAAAGACCTATGCACAAGACGGACCCCGAAACTTAAGCTTCATCTGCTTCGTGGTATATTCATCTCTTTTTGCAATGATTGGGTGTGGTAAGTGGGCAGAGAAACAGAGTCAAGTTTTGAGCCCCAGTAAGGGAGAAAATTACAGTGCCATTTAGGTGACAAAGAAAATCAAGATGCAAAGAAACAGGGTTAATTTTGCTTTGCTCTACGATGGTTAGGAAAGAATAAATAGGAAGTCTATTTTTCAATATAGGGAGTTTAAGATGCCCGTGGGACTTCCGACAGAGATGTCAAATTGGCAAAATTACTTAACAGGGTCGGTGTGTGATTCTCCGATACGAAAACCATGCTTCTGAGTTCTCAACCTGCATCTGCAATGTCTGTCTCTATTCTTGCCTCTTTTGCTAATCCTGATTTAGCCATTCTGTGCTTAACTGAATGCTCTTGTATGGATAGTTTTTGAACAACCACCACCACTACCCTTATAGTCTGAGGTTACAGTGGTTGAAGTGCGGGTAAGGAACATGACATAAAACTTCAGTAAAATTGCAAAGTCCCACTTTCTATTTTCTGTCTTAAATAATTCACTGCACCTTCAGTGTTTTAAAAGGGTCTTATGACACAGAACCAGCAGGAATCTCCATTTACTGTTCTCTCTCTGCCAATTCTCCTAGCTTGGAATAAAAATAAAAGAGATGATAGATAGTTCACTTATTATCCTAGCGTTCATTTAGACTATGTTGTCCGCAGTGCAAACAGAGTCATCAGAGGACGAATCAACAATGAGAACCATTGTGGCTACTGTCCATGACTGTAAATTCGTGCTCATTGAGGCTGACGTAGCTTGGCAGACTATTTTTCATGTATATTACCTTTGCTACCTGTTTTTGCCCTCCTCTATTGGTATTTAATGCATCTTCTGTTATTGTTCCATGTAGCAATGGTGGTCATCTGGTAACAACACAATGATGTAAGAAACTAAATATTAATAGGCAATTTATAAAAGGGCTGAAATTTTACATTCCAATACATAAAATTGAAAAATGGAACATGTAAAAGGCCATAAGAATTGGAGGGCTGTTTCTCACTGAACATATAAATCAGAAGCTCTTTGGATCCTTTTAGTGTTGTCCAAGGATTAACAGAAGTTAAAATCCAAACTGCTCAAACTACAACTGGGTAGCACCAGCTGACAGGAAAAGAAAAACATAAGACAATCTTTGTTTTGTCTTTTTGGAAAAAACACTCAAGTGGCTAGGCAGATTTCAACTAGCAGGACAAAATAAATAAATAAATGTGGGCCAAAAAAAAAAAAAAAGATCTGAGCTAACTTTAAACCATTCACCCTTATAGGGCTTGGTAATGCTTATTTTTTAACCTTTTCTCTTTCTTCCCTTTCACTGCTTCATCTCTGAAGGAGGCATGTGTCTCGAGTTAGTTCTTGGATTTCTCTGGCCCATACATCAGCAGTTTTACAACAGCAGAGAGAAAGCTATTGCCCCCAAATTCTAATTAGATATAAAATCCTAATTTCACCTGAAAAGGCTGTCATCATAGAGTTGATTTCATTCAGCCAAATTGTTGTTGATTGGGCCTCCTATGTGCCAGCCAGGGGGCCAGGCAAGGTGATGAGGTGGGGTTGTAGAGGGGAGGAGGGAATGGATGTAAGTGTTACATTTGGCCCAGAACTTGGTGAGTTAAGACAAAAAAACAATCATTTTATTGTATGTCATGGTTTCTGTGGGTCAGAAATTTGAGTAGGGCTTGGGTAGGCAAGGTCTATCATGGCTGTAGTCAGATGATGACTGGAGCATTGGGATCATACTGCTGGGAGCTAGTGGAGCTTCTCTCTCACTTCCTGTAGTCTCAGGCCCTCCCTTTGTGGTCACCCCACATGTGCTACTTTGGGCTTCCCCACAACATGGCAGCCTCAGGACTTATTTCATGCAGCTCAGAAACCCGAGAACAACTGCTCCATTGAGGCAAATCACATTTTATGTCATCTTCAGAAGTTCCCTGGTGTCATTTCACCAAATTCTATTAGTCAAAACAGTCCCAGAAGTGTAGCTTCCAGGGAAAGAGATACAGACGCACTTATTGATAGAAGAGTGTGGGGAATAGGGCTATGACTCAAAAATTGGTTGCCTGGTCAGTGGAAGTATTATTGACCAAGGAACAGAATTCAGGAGAAATTTGGTGAGAACAAGGGGAATTTATGATGTCAATGCAAAGATGGCCAGTAAGGCAGATTGAAAATTATGTCTGGACCCCAGGAGAAAGTCAGGGCTAGACAGAAATCTGAGAGTCACTGGTGTACAAGAAGCTTAGGCTTGAATGAGACTTCCCAAGGAGAGTGGGTAGATCAAGAATAGAAGTCTAGGACAGAGGGAATGAAATTTCGAGGTCATTTGAGGGTCCCCAACCACTTCATAGATCATATCTATCCCCAAGGGGATGTAAATGGGACTGACTCCATAGTGCATATCCTTGGTAGGTGAGCAGATGTTGAGTTGGGCTGGTGACTGGGGCCCATCGTAATGGTGGTGGAGACCAGAGCTGTCTCATCCCAAGGCCCATGATATTCCCCCCAAATACTCCCTCTTTGCTGCGTCTTTTTGCCTTTTCATAAATGCATTCAACAATCTGCACACAGTTGCCACTTGTCACCTGCCCACCTCTCCAACCCTCAGTTTCTTTAATTTTGTGGGTTTTCTCCAGCTCTGGCATACACCATCCTTTTCCCCTCTCTTTTTCTGTATTTTAAATTCCTGGGATTTGCTACCTCCATGTATGTCCTCTCCTGTGCTAAACACTAGACTGAGCCCATCTGAAAGGTAGAGACTATCCACTGGACAGTCTGCTTGAATTTCCTAAGCCATTCTTATTGGCTTGCACTATCCTTTTAAATTCAAGTATCCACTTTTCCTTCCCCCCAGAAAAGGAAAGGGAAGCTCTCCCAGACTCCTTTTGACTTTTATTGTTCTTTTCTCAAATGTTCGAGCTGAATCACTTACACTTGAATTGAATCGACCTTTCCAGATCATCATCAAATTTCTTGATATTATATTGAATTCTATATAAAAGTCATGCCACCTGGCCCCTTGAGCTTAGCAAATATCAATCAGGTTGATAAAAATATCTCCGATTGTATGTGAAGCCCGCACACTGTACTCCATGACTGAATTATTGTACACAGCTATGACTCAATAAAAAATAATTAAAAAACAAACAAACAAACAAAAAAACAAATAAAGATTAACTTGAAAACACAGAGTTTCTTCCGCACAAGTGTGGGCTCATTTATTCTGCTAGTAATCCTATGAAGGAGACAGACAAAACAGGTAGTAATATTATTTGGATTTCTACTGATGAAGAAATGGAGGCTGGGACAATTCAAGTCACCAGTCCCCAAACACACCACTAGTAAAGGAAGAAGCCCAAATTCAAACCCAGGTCTCCTGTGACACCATGACATACTGCCCCCCATAGGCCTGTTATAAATGAATTTCATTATAGTGAAACATTTGGAATATTTTTTAGGTGGCAGAATTATTTATAAAGGAAATAGAAATGCTGAAGAATCAATACTAAATCAAGAATATCAGCCGAATAGTGTTATGATCTTGGTGCCACTGAAGGTATTCTTTTGCAGGCTTGGTTATTGTTATTATTTTCAAATTAGGAACATTGTTGACACTTTTATTGTAATAATTTTTCAGGCTGTCTGTGTCTGGGGGTATTTCTCTGGAATAGCACTTTATTAATTGCTAATGGAGTTGCACCTTTTATTTTAATCCTGTGCTCAGACATGGGAGCAGATTCAGCCAGATTCTTGTAGCCAAATTTTTACACCATTATGAAAATAACTTCTTTCTAGGGAGGAACCATGAAGGCAGAAAGAGACTGTACCAGCTGCACAGTGAGGTGGAAGGTCTTATGCCAGTTTGCCCGAGGTCTTTCCTGGCACTACCTTAATTTAAACACACACACAGATGTGTGCACACACATGGACCCACAATGTCCTTTGATTTACACTGCTGCGCTTCGACTGTTTTGAAAAGCTGATGTTGTGGAATCCTTAAGTCATCTGTGACCTAGGTCACCAAAGACAGGAGCAATTTAGTAAAAGTATTAATTGTAACTCTCCTGACAAGCCCGGCTCCTTCAGATAAAGTTGCACATCAAACCCACACAGGCCGCCAGGCTGTTCTGAGCAGCCTGAGATTTTCAATATCTCATAAACAGGCCCCTCAATCACTACAATCTAATAAGGCTATAATCATCATTGACACTATAATGATTAAAATGAATAAAACCCATTAAGACAAGTCATGTTGAGTTATTAAAAGTTTCGCTCTGTGTGATATGTAATCTTTTATCCATTTTTTATGATGAAATCTGTAACCATCTATCCACAAAAGACCATTAATTTACTGCTCTGTGGATGTTACCATGCTCTTTAGTTTAACAGCTTATCATTGATTTCTTGAGGGAGATATTATATTTGGAGAAATACACATGGAACAAAAGCCCGAATGTTGCTGTAAATTTCTCACTGACAGGATGATCAAAGCATTTGGGCCTGGTCTGCAGCTCTGGGCTGGGGAACAAGTTTTCTAGAGCAGGGGAGAGTCCTCCAGTTACCAGGCAGATAATGCGTTTTCAGGCATCACAAATGCTTCTGAGGAAAGGTCATGTGCACGGCAGGGGGAGGGGGGTAATAAAATGTCCATTAACTGGAGCCTAGTTAACTGGCTTATTGGCATCTATTAGAAACAAATTGCAAACAAAACTGATCCTATTATAAACTTCTCCTCCTCCCTCCGGTCAAGGGCCATCTCTGATTGGCTCAGAAGAAGTCCTAACAAATAACAATGTTGTCAGATGACCCCTTTATTTGCAAGGAGAAGATTGGGTTTGGGCCAGCAGCCGCCTCCAGCCCTGACTAGCAGAGAACTATAAGTTTGGGAGGGGTATGTGGCCCGGTCCTGTAGAAAGAGCACTGGAAAGGTGACTAATGTAGTCCTGTCCACATTCTTTCAACAGGGACTTTTTTCCCCTAAGCAAACAGCAATAAAAAAGTCTGAATGAAAGAATGTGTACACAGAGTGCTTAGCTAAGTGGTAGGGGAGCCCTACTCTTAATGTGTACTTTTTCTTACAATAAACTCTGCTCTAGTATCTTTACTGTTCATCTCCTATTTAATCTTATTAACAGTAAAACCTAAAAAGATTCTGTGAATCCAAGGAGAGGGTGGGAGAGGGTGTTGTCTTTGAAGGCATTCTTCATTTTTCCTGAAATGATTAATAAACCCATTTGCCAGCCTTCTTCAGCTGCCTCTAACTGAACCTGCCAGCGTTCTCCAGCAGGTAAGGACACGGCCTCACACAACAAGGTGAAAATGGTTACCTTGTGTTTTATCAGATTTCCAGATTTTCCAGATTTACTTCCCTCACTGAGGTCTTGCTGGGTTTTAGGTTTTTGTTTTTCACTTTAAATAACATTAGGTTATAAACGTCATTCATAATATAACTGTCTCTTTTACTAAGTAAAGCCTGTCTTTACCAAAATAATCAAATATTCTTTGTGATCCTCCCGTTTAAAAGGAAACAGCAGATTCCATTTGTAAGGTTGAAGTACAGTTCAAAGCACAGATAACACACTTCAATTTCTATCAGTCTTTGGAGAGTTAATTCACATCTACAACATTCTATCATGTAAGAAAAAAATGGCTGCTAAATGAAATTAAAAGGCAAATTCACTAAGAATAAAAAGGAAATTGTTCTTTACATAACACACTGTTAACCTGTGAAAATAACTGTTTCATGGTATGATTGAGGCTAACAGCCTAGTAAAAATTTTTAAGTGATGCAATACTTCTACAGCTAAGAATGGCATTAGCAATGGTGACCTCTATCAATATCCTCATGTTTCTCTTCATACACTCATATCACTGCTGAAATCAGGAGGACATTTCCCATGTCCTCACCACACTTACATTCAGTTGGTGAGGAACAAAGTGGTGTCTGATGCACGATTACCCTTTTCTCCTGTTCTGATATCTTCCTCTCACTTTAACTATACAGAATTCAACTGTCCATTTCCATGCAGCAAATCTCAATTTTCCCTCCTTTTCTTGGGAGGGAGAGGTGCCAAGATGTAATCCAGTATAAATGGCCATTCAGCTATGTCTAAAGGTCCTAAGAAAATTATGAAATTACTTGAGCATTCACAAGAGGACTGATATTTAGAAGACAGTTGTGTGTGTGTGTATTTATAAAATATAAAGTGAATAAATAAGCCAGAGTAGGGGATAAGGAAATGAGGAAGAAATCACTTTAGTGCATAAAAGAAGGCTTCTTTTAGTAAATCTTCACAGAAAGTGAAACTTACTGTTAAAATACCTATAAAAAGTTTTAAAGACATTCATCAATTTTAATTTATCAGCATGGTACTAAAAATATAGCCTTTCCTAACCATGGCAGCATAGAGGATTTTGCAATATGAAAGTTTTTCTGGGCTTTGTGCCCATAGCTCAGTGGTTAGGGTGCTGACCCCATACACAGAAGCTAGTGTTGTGCGAGCCTGGCCCGGGCCTGCTAAACAACAATGACAACTGCAACAAAAAACTAGCCGGGCGTTGTGGTGGGCGCCTGTAGTCCCAGCTACTTGGGAGGCTGAGGCAAAAGAATCGCTTACACCCAAGGGTTTGAGGTTGCTGTGTGCTGTGACAAGCCACAGCACTCTATTGAAGGTGACATAGTGAGACTCTGTCTCAAAAAAAAAAAAAGAAAGTTTTTCTGGTGTTAACTTGAGCCTTTAATCAATTATAACCTTTTAAAGGGGGGCTGTTTAACTGACAAAAGAAAGAAAGAAATGGAAAAAGAAAAATAGAAAAGAGTCTACATAAAAATGATGGGAAAAAAACAAGACTAGTTGCAGAGTCTTAGTGACGCTGCACATTGGCGAGCAGTGGTTCTCAAGTGATGAGTCAGCACTTCTGTGATTACAGGTGGAAAGAGCAATAAAATCTTGCTGAGTTTAGTTACTGAAAATTATATGGTTTCATAAATAGTATAATGTTGTTCTCAGCAGGTAAATGTTATATTTTAATGACATCCGTATTATAACACATACAAATTCTTGAGCTCAAGGTCAACAGAGCTTTCTTCCATATGAGCAGCTGGTGTCCAGCACTGAGGCTGGATATGAATAATTCAGGCTCTGAAGTGCTTAGGGCACAGGAGAGAAACTGAGATCACAGTAACTTATTAATTAGGAAAAAAGATTTTTCTGGTGGGCCATTTGGAAATATAGGAAATGTGCAGGTGTGAGTGAATGAGAACTTTGCACAGGTGACTAATCTTTCTAATGAGGTAACAGAACTGAGCAAGAACTTTGCCGTAACGAAGGGTACAAACCTGCTGTGGAGGTGAAGAGCTTTGGTTTTAAGCTTTAACATTTAACATTTAATATTAGATAGAAGACAACGTGCTCCTTAATTAGAACCAATATGTTCCTGTTCACCTGATCACCTTTAAGCCCAGAAGTTGGCGGGACGGGGCACACACTTGTACCTATAAACTCCCTCCTGAACTTTTTTTAAAATTTCAGAATACTATAGAGTTGAACACATTTTGGTTACATAGTTTGTTTTGTGCATATCAGGCCAAAGATTTAAGTGTGCCCTTCCCCCAGACTGTGTGCATTATACCCGTTAGGTGTGAACTAACCCAACCCTTCCTCCCCTCTCCCACCTACTTGGTTCCTGTTAAGTTTTACTCCCCTATGTGCATGTAAGTGTTGGTTGACTAGTTCCAATTTAGTATGGAGTACGTGTGGTGTTCGTTTGTCCATTCTTGTGATACTTTTCTTTTTGAACCCAGGTCCATTTGAGTTCTTAAAAAAGAAACTAGGTCACCATTTTTTGTGGCTGAGGAGTATTCCATGGTATACAAATACCACATTTTATTAATATGCTCATCTGTTGACAGGCATTTGGGTTGTTTCTACATCCTTGCAATTGTGAATTGTGCTGCTATAAACATTGAACTGTCTTTATGATAAAATATCCTCTTTTCTTTTGGGCAAATGTGTAGTATAGTGGAATTGCTGGATCAAATGGTAGGTCTATTTTTAGTTCTTTGAGGTATCTCCATACTCCTTTCCATAGAGGTAGTACTAGCATGCAGCCCCACCAACAGTATATAAATGTTCCTTTCTCTCTGCATCCATGCCAGCCCTTGTTGTTTGGGGACTTTTTAATGACAGCCATTCTCACTGGAGTTAGATGACATCTCATTGCTCTTCGACTTGAATTTCCATAATAATTAGAGATATTAAGCATTTCTTTCATGTGTTTGTTGGCCATTAGACTATCTTCCTTTGAAAAGTTTCTGTTCCTGTCTTTTGCCCTCCTAAACTTAATAACTTAAAAGAAAAGTTTGAAGAGACTAACTTGGTTTGAGTTACTAAATCAGCTTGGTTTCATTGAAAAATCTGTTCGTTAGCTGTACTCTTTTGAGCTGTGTTCCCTTAGATTGAGCCTCTGCCAATCTAGTGCCAAGACTGATGTGGATATTTTTGCTTATGTAAAATGAGACCTTATTGCTCCTCCTTTAAAATATATTTCTACGATTTAGTAAGACTAAAGTTAACAGGGGCAGTACCTGTGGCTCAAAGGAGTAGTGCACTGGTCCCATATACCAGAGGTGATGGGTTCAAACTTGGCCCTGGCAAAAAAAAAAAAAATTAAATTAAATAAATAAATAAGGATAACAGTGTATTATGTAATTGAAAATTGATAAAAGAAGATTTGAAGCCAGAGGTGGCGGGTTCAAACCCAGCCCCGGCCAAAAACTGCAAAAAAGAAGATTTTAAGTATTATCACCACAAAAATAATAAGTATGTGAGGTAATGGATATGTTACTTGGCTTGATTCATCCATTCCTCGATGTATACATGTAGTAAACATCCAGGTCACACACCATAAATAAGCACAATTTTTATTTGCCAATTAAAATTAACTAATCAATTAAATTTAACCTTTCTTCATGTATGAACCACTTAGTATTTTCCAAAGCACTTTCCCTTGCATCAAGTTTTATTTGTTCCTCCCAGCAAACTTTGAGTGAGACAAAGCTCCCTTTTACAGATCATAAAGCTAAGCAGAAGCGCTGACTCATTACCTAAGGTCAAACTGGTAATTGTTGAAGTCAAGGAACAAATTAGGGCTTCTATCTCCAAATCCACTCCAAACTTCACATCAGGAATATTGAACACCACGTGATGTCCAGTAGCCCTCTTCAAGTCACAACATAGTAGTTCACCATTGCTAATTCTTTTATGAGCTGTGTCTTTTAGACATTGCAGAAGAAAGTGCTTTAAAAGCTGCTGCTTATTTGCTCTGGTCATCCCAAGACAAACAGTATGGGGGATGAAGGCAGCCCTGGCTGGTTGTCTGCCCAATAGTTATCTCCTCTATGTTTCCTTGCTAAGAGAGCCCTGATTTTGTTTAGAGACCTTCCTTCCTCTGTGCAATACATGAGCGAAGCCTGATCAGACCAAGCCAATCAAGGTAATGCCATTTTCTGCCAGTGACTGATGTAGGAAGGGGTATGTGACACAATTCTGGCCAATGAAACTCAAGGGAAAGTCTACCAGGGGCCTTCTCAGGGAGGTCTCCTTGGTTTTAAAGAGGAGCACATTAAAAAGAATGTCCTCTTTTTTTTTTTTTAATGGATAGCATTATCTCATGACCATAAGGTAAGCAGCCTTGGGAAGAAGCCAACACACTGAGAATGACAGAAAGATGTTAAGAAGCTGGGTCCTGGATAATTGAGTTGATAGATTCATCAACCCTAGAGCTGTCTTGTCTCAGGGCTTCTTGTTATATAAGAAGATAAAATTCTCTTTCTTGTTCAAGACAGTTGAGTTGTTTGAAACTTGCAGCCAAATATCTAACAGGAGAGTTATCCATGTGAACAGGTTGGACGTATATCTCAATTCAAGTTATGCTACAACAGTCGAATGTATCTTAAATTGCCTAACAACTATAGGATACTATTATATTTACGAGGTGTTCAGCTTCCTTAAAAATATACTATATTTTTCTTTAAAAATATACTATATTTCCTCTTCTATCTAGATCTGAGAATCCCTAAAGAAATGTCCCACACTATGGTCAAAGATTCTGTGCTTTCTGAAAGTACGTGAAGCATCCATTATAAAATCACCTCAATATGTTAATAACAGCATGTGACTTTAAATCTGGAGATCAGCATAATTAATGATTAGAAATGTATTGGTTGAAAGCTTTGGATAATACATGTAGTCTTGGAAAACAATTATGATTCTTATAATGGAGAAAATTATTATATTGACAAATCAACCCGTGTCATCTGTGAACATCACAAAGATAGTTGTGGTCATCCTCACAATGACACCTGTAAGATGAGGGTCAAAAACACAATCAAGATTAACAAGCATGCTGACAAAAATGCTCTGCTGTGTCTTCCTTGTGAGAAAGACTAATATAAAAGAATGCAACATAAACCACATTTCGAAGAGAGAGAAACAAAGAGGTAAAGCAAAAATGGAGTGGTTACACATCTAAGATCCATGAATCCTTACATTTGTTATGATATTATCATTCATTGCTGTTCTTCACGAACACCTTGAATCAGAAATGCTTGTGCTATCCACATTACTATCAACGAGTCTCAGGGAATTCAATTAGTTTGAGATAAAGGTCATTTTGCCTAGCTGCTATGTATACTAGGTCAATATTTCTCAAGACCTGTTAGATATTAATAGATATGATTCCCCTTCACCCCCACAATAAAAGGACGGTCTAGATTTGGGTTTCCCTGAAATAGGGGCTGAGTTAAGAATTGGAAATTGTTTACTTAGGAGGTGAACCCTGGTAGCACTAGTAGACGAATGAGGAAGGGAAGTAGGGAGAGAAAGGGATCCAGTAAAAGAAGTCAGTTGCCACTCTCAGCTGCTGGACATCAGTCCTACTGGGAACTCTGGGAAGCATCATAGAACATGTCTCCATTTCCTGAGGGGCAACAGAGAAACATACTTGCCAACTCCCCATCCATCTTTGGTTGAGCATTGCCTTGTGGGGCATTTCAGCTTGCCTACTAACAGTTTAAGCATGTTCCCAGAAGCCCACACCACCACTACCACCAAAAAGAAAAAAAAAACCTTTCAGACAAAAAACTGCAGTTGTTCTTAGAAAGCAGCCTTCAAGGTGTAGAAGTATGAGTACTGACAATGTGTGGGTATGTTGCAAGCAGCATCTGCTACACTGAGTAAAACACACTACATTCCTTATTCCCCCTTAGTAATTTAGAATATACTTTAACATACTGAAGGATCCAAGAATACCTAACTAAGAAACTTGTACAGGTTGGGTCAACCCCAAATGGGACTTCAGATGTTCATCTAGTAGAACTCTGGATCAGCATCTTTTATTTTGGGAAGAGCTGCTCCAGATGGATCAATAGAAGTCATACAAAGTAGGTTGATTGTGATGCCCACACCTTTCTAAGTGGAACCACGTCTTCCTCTGCTCATATCCCAGCTTATATTTTCATTCCAGGCTATGTCATTAGTCACTGGTTAGCCAATGAATCATCCACTCTGAGTCAGGCGTCCACCCTTGGTCTGGGTGTACTTGGAGATTCGGGGGAGATTCACTGTTCACATGAAAGATGAGCTGGGGTAGTTCTTTGGGAATTGACAAATGGGAATATTTTGGGAACTGACAGTTCCATGGGGAAACATGGGGAAATATAGGGAATTACAGGAGGAATGGAAACTTAAATGAGAGAAGCCATGAGGTGGTGTTGGGGTTATGAGAAGGAGGCACTGTAGGGGCTGTGAGGGATCTTGGCAAGCTGAAATTATGATTAAAAACAAAAAACTACAAGAAAGCAAAAACTATGAATTGTTTTCAAAAAAGAATAAGAACTATTAAAAAAAAAAAAAAAGACTAAGTACATTTGAGCTAGTTGCAGTCAGAGACAAAGAACAGATACCCGGATGGCTAAGTCATATTCATATCACTGGCTGGACCCTTGGTCCTAGTGAGGATCCATAACCCCCAATCCTTGTTCCATTAGGACCACCTTAGATCCAGTAATGCCCTCCAGCTCTTGACTTGGTGAGGTCTTGCCCTGTTTTAGCTAAGTTCTTGGTTCATCCTTACATAAACTCTTTCTTGAACTTGAGTAGATCAGTGTTGATTGCAACTGGACAAGTTTAATAAATCAGGGATTTAAATCAGGGCCTTCTAACAGGTCAAACTGTCAAGCAATATCTGTGACCAAGAGAAGGGCTTTAACAGATCAGGAAGAAAAGATAGACATGAGAAAGTCATACTGAATGGGGCTCCTGTTAAAATCTCATTAAACAGGGTGGATTTCTGCTTCCGGTCTGAGTAGTGGGAAGTTTCTACTCTATTTCTGGACTAAAGTGAAGGCATTCTAGATGTAAGGCGTAAAGCTAGTTAGAGTCATAGACTACTCAGATGCTAGAGCCTTAGAGACTTGAGCTATCACTGTCCAGCCCAATTTTACAGGTAAAGAACCTGAAGCCCAGAGGGGTGACGTGA
The DNA here is from genome assembly GCA_963574655.1 of Perodicticus potto. Lineage (NCBI taxonomy): Eukaryota > Metazoa > Chordata > Mammalia > Primates > Lorisidae > Perodicticus > Perodicticus potto. Next base: position 13,535 of record CAUYRH010120103.1, read on the forward strand.
CTCGTCCAGGTCATACAGCAGGTTGAGAGAGTAGACTCTTAACTAAACTATCCACTCTTCTAGCCCTCCTCTCTAATTTTCCTCTTTTCACCCAACAACCTGAGCTTGGACTCCTGCAGTGGAAAATGGAGTGGTTCAGGGAACTAAGCTGGGAGTAACCCCAAATAAAATGAGGTGGGCTTGGTGGTAGATGTGAAAGCTGACCGGTGAGGGCCTTTGCCTAAGTGGAAGCCAACTTCACAGTATGTCTTCCTGCACGCTGGGGATTCTAACAGAAATTTGCTTTATGATGGCTTAGTGGAAAGAAGTCAAGTTTTGGCCCACTATAGACTCAGGTTCAAATCCAAGCACCAGTACTTTCAATGTGTGCCAGAAGGACAAATTCCTTAAATCTGTGGGCCCCAGTTCCCTCCTTTGTAAATGAGAAGAGCAATACTTACTCTATAGTGTTATTAAACAGCTAAATTAAATGCCTGAATGCAATCGAGGATAAATGTTTATTCCTTCTTAAATAAGGAAAGGAAGTCCTGCATTGCCTATGCCTCTCTAAGCCAGCTTTATTAACTTGTAACCTGGTTCTGGTCAGGATGGGATGGAATTCAGGAATTTTATTCAGTACATTGTCTTAGGTAGTGGACGTAAGGCATAAAGCTACTTAGAGTCATAGACTCCTCTAGAGCCTTAGAGACTTTGGCTATCACTGCCCAGCCCAATTTTACAGGTAAAGAACCTGAAGCCCAGAGGGGTGACGTGACTTGTGCAGGTCATACAGCCAGTTAACAGCAGAGGCAGGAGGAGAACCTCAGTTCCAGACTTCCCCTTTAGTGTTCTTCTCATCAGAACTCCCTTTTCTTAACCATAGATCAAGTTCTCTATTCAACTCAAAATATATCTTTCATAATTTCTATTGTTTTCTTTTTGGTTTTCTCCATGATAAATCTGAAAACACTTTTCCTCATAGACTCACGGGTGTGGCTGTTGGTCATGGCAAGCTCTCCTCAGCCCTCAAGGTACTTTTCTCCTCCCCCACCTGCACCATCCCCTTCTCAGGTTAGGGGTAAGGGTCGCTGCTTAACTTACCTCAATTATCACACTGTTCCGCACAGTGTGGGAACTGTTGTCTTCTCTCTGCGCTCCCTGAAGGCAGGCCCTTGATCTGGTTCCTCCATGTTGGTGGGATAAATGAATTTTTTTTTTTTTTTTTGAGACAGAGTCTCACTATGTCACCCTTGGTAGAGTGCCATGGCATCACAGCTCACAACAACATCACACTCTTGGGCTTAAGCGATTCTCTTGCCTCAGCCTCCCAAGTAGCTGGGACTACAGGTGTCCACCACAATGTCTGGCTATTTTTGGTTGCAGTTGTTTAGCTGGCCTGGGGCCGGGTTCAAAACCACCACCCTCGGTGAGTGTGGCTGACGCGATAACCACTGTGAATGGGTGCTGAGCCTGGATTGATGAATTTTACATCATCCTTGTGCAGGGGCCATGCTATTCTTCTCTGTATCATTCCAATTTTAGTATATGTGCTGCCGAAGTGAGCACAGGATTGATGAATTTTAAATGTATGTTGTAACCCAAAGAGGTGGAATCAACCCCAGTGGCCACAGATTCATCAGTGGATAACTAAAATGTGGTATGTGTACACAATGCTACTCCTCAGTCATAAAGAAGGGTGAATTAATACCTTTGCAACAATCTGAATAGAGCTGGAGGCCATTCTCCTAAAAGTAGCGAAAGAATAGAAAAACAAACACCACATATACTCACTCTTAAATGCGAACTAACCCATGAGCACACAAGTGCACAGAGGGAAGTAAAACTCAATGGAAAGTAACTAGGGGGGAGGGAGGGAAAGGGAAAGGGAACCAACCCTAAACCAACCTAATGGATACTATGAACACTATTTGGGTGATGGGCACACCTATCATCAGGATTTAAGCATTACAAAAATGATCCGTGTAGGGTGGTGCCTGTGGCTCAAAGAGTAGGGTGCCAGCCCCATATGCCAGAGGTGGCGGGTTCAAACCCAGCCCCGGCCAAAAAGAAAACTAAAAAAAAAAAAAAAATCCATGTAATCCAAAACATTTGCACCTCCTTAATATATTGAAATAAAAAATGAAAATAAATAATCAGGTGTATGTTATGGATACTGAAGCAGAAACTCACTGAAATCAATTAGAATAACCTCAACTATTGAGGTGAATAAGATGATGCTTTAATGTCAGTGATTTCTTTACTAAGGATGTGTAAATTAGAAGTTAATACACTGACAACCTCTGGACAGCAATGGTCCAGTGTAGCCAAGGTCCCTAATGTGGAGCCAGAATGAAAAGCCCCAGATTATCAGTTGGGGGACATGAAAAGTCATTCCTAGTTCTGTATCAAAACTTCCCTATCTGTGAAGGTGTGCTGGGCGGGAGGGAGCTTCGTTTTTTTTTAAGGTTACTTTTCATTCAAAGTAATAAAATCCTATATCTAAAGTACATTTATTCACACCACAACTCTTTCAAGAGCTATGAAACTTCATTGTTGTTCCCAGATCAGATCTCAAAGGAATTACGGAAGTTAACACATAAATAATGTGCTTCATAATAGACTGTACTCTTAAGCATCACTCATAAAGACAGAAACCTTTTGAAATCCTAGGGCAAACTACACATCATTTACCCTTCTCTTTTTGGAATCACTATTAGATTTTAAAACACATAAACATAAAAGACTTTTCTATCGACATGTTCATTTATTCTTTTCGGGTTTACTAAGCACTTACCCAGGAAACAGTGCAATGTTTGATTCCCCAAGAAAGCCAATGAAGTTCATATCTGATCAATGATACTGACAGGTCCCTGCATTCAGAAAAAAATTTATTTTTGAGAGTGCAAGAATCCTGCTGTCACTTATCCTTCCACCACGATTATTTGTGAGTGCTTTTAAGTATAGAAAGAGAATGCTAACTACACTGAACAATACTTTGGTTTCAACAGTTGGAAACAAATTTTTTTATTTTGAGACTGAGTCTCACTATTTTGCCCACAGTAAAGTGTTGTGGCGTCACAGCTCACAGCAACCTCAAACTCTTGGGCTTAAGCTATTCTCTTGCCTCAGCCTCCCCAGTAGCTGGGACTACAAGGTACCCGCCACAACGCCCGGCTATTTTTTGTTGCCGTTGTCATTGTTGTTTCGCAGGCCTGGGCCAGGTTTGAACTTGCCTGCCTCAGTGTATGTGGCTGGCGCTGTAACCACTGAGTAGGGGTGCTGAGCCTTGAAACAAAATTATACACAAAAGCATAGCAATTGGAAGCAAACTGATCTCTCCTCCAGGGAGGAATAGAGAATTCTCTTTTCAAAAAGGTTTGTGACTAATCACACCAACAAGAGAGCTACAAATAAAAAGACCTTGAAAGACACCCTCTTGCCAGAGGACTGTTTATAAGATTCACAAGCACATGTACTCAAGTACAAGAAATCTCTTTAAGTTTCCTTTTATTATTTTCTTTTCTTTTCTTTTTTTTTTTTTTTTGAGACGGAGTCTCAAGCTGTTGCCCTGGGTAGAGTGCTGTGATGTCACAGCTCACAGCAACCTCTAACTCATGGGCTTAAGTGATTCTCTTGCCTCAGCCTCCCAAGAAGCTGGGACCATAGGCAGCTGCCACAATGCCTGGCTATTTTTTGGTTGTAGTTGTCATTGTTGTTTGGCAGGCCCGGGCTGGATTGGAACCCATCGGCTCTGGTATATGTGGCTGGCGCCCTAGCCACTTGAGCTATAGGCACTGAACCTCCTTTTATTATTTTCAATAACACTCTTAAATTGGGTGGGGAAATAAGTACCAAAACAGAGAAATTCTTTAAAAATGTATACTTAACAGGGAAAACCTTAGAATATCAAACAGCTTGAGAAATACGAGTTTTCCTAGACACTATTGAACCATGAGGCAGTTAATGAGTAAAAGAAGAAAAGTCTTTAGAATTGAGTAAGATCCTCATTTCTCTAGGACAGTGCTAGAGAACTGAATAAATTAAAACTCTGGAAAGATCTGCTTATCATAGGTGTTGCTATCTTTTTTTTTTTTTTTTTTTTGAGACAGAGTCTCACTATGTCACCCTCAGTAGAGTGCCATGACATCACAACTCACAGCAGCCTCAAACTCTTTGGCTTAAGCAATTCTCTTGCCTCAGCCTCTCAAGTAACTGGGACTACAGACACCCACCACAACATCCGTCTACTTTTTGTTGCAGTTGTCATTGTCGGTTAGCTGACCCGGGCTGTGTTCGAACCCGCCAGCCCAGGTATATGTGGCCAGGGTCCTACTCACTGAGATACAGGCGCCACCAGGTGTTGCTATCTATTCTCTATCAGAAGTTGTTTGGAACTAGTCACTATCCCCTGTAACAATATTAAAAGGTGACCTATCCCTGATGACTCTGATCTAGTGGAAGTTAAACTAAAAAAACTTGATAAGCACAAGACAAATAGAGGCATTGACAATTTCAGCATGTTTTCAGTTTACTCATTTAGTACATTGAACATCCCATGCACTTTTTGCTATTGCAGCATATATATCCTGCATCAGACTGAAATCAAGCTGAAAAAGATTCACTATGTTGCTCTGTGTGTGTGAGAGAGAGAGAGAAAGAGAGAGAAAAAGAGAGAGTCAGAGAGAAAGCACAGAGTGTCCCAGAGTGGAAAGATGAAAAAGTGCAAGCATTTATTCAACAACTTGCACCACAAATTCAAACGAATGTAAAAGAAAGCACAAAAGAATCAAACACAAACGATACTGTAAAACTCCATTTATACTAAGTACAACAACAGGACACACTAACCCATGATGTTAGGCGTAAGGACAGCAGTGGAAGGAGACTCCTAAGGTGTTGCTGATCGTCTTAATGCGCTGGTTTCACGAGTGTGTTCAGTTTATTAAAACTCATCAAGCTGTGCCCTGTGGTATGTGCACTTTTCAGTGAGTTAGGTCAGAAGCACACGTGAGATGGAGTTGGGAGGGCAAAAGGTTTATTGGAGAGTAACACCCGAGAAAATGAGAGGAGGGAAACAGGCAGCGGTAGGGAGAGCTGTCAGACCTTCCGGCAGAGCTGGCAAAGTCTATAGCAGCTCCTCAGCAGCTCCATGGCTAAGATGGCTCGTTGCAGGAGTTCTGAGGTAGGTAGAGAAAACTAGACCGTTATAACAAAGTCTCGCTCAGCCATTGGCTGGGGTCACCTGGACAAGGAGTGTGCTCAGCTCAAAAGTTCAAGTGTTCCCCAACTGGTTAACAGTAGGAGGCTCACAAGTAACCATACTCCTTCCCCGTAGCTGAGCAATGAGTTCTTTCTTAAAGGGGCTTTGGGTGACATGTGGATCTGTATGGTGCAAGAGGTGGATTATAGATATGTGTTGACTATTAATAATATACTACACACATACAAATACACTATATTACATTTCAATAGAAAGTATTTCTCAAGAAGAAAGAATGTGCCATCCACCCAGGCATCTCAACGTCTACTTGCACAGACCCCAGTGGGAGTTGGAGACCAGAGTGAGACACCCTGTCTCTAAAAATAGCTGGGTGTCCTGGCGGGTGCCTGTAAGTCCCAGATACTTGGGAGGCTGAGACCAGAAAATCATTTGAGCCCAGGAGTTTGAGGTTGCTGTGAGCTATGACGCCATGGCACTCTGCCTGGGACAACATAGAGAGATTCTGTCTAAAAAAAAAAAAAAAACGAAAAAAGAATAAGATAATAAGTGACAACACAAAATTATGTATTTTGTCTTATCAACATTTCCTGAGAGTCTATCAAGAGCACCATGGCATGCAGGTATCCAATCAAGTAAGGATCAAGTCTAAGGATCAAGTAAGTTACTCAGAAAAAAAGAATGCTGTAACTCTGAGGAACTCGCAGAAGATCCTTGCTCTAATCACCAGCCATCTTCGAAGTTCAGAAGTCGTTATGGTGCTGTGTGTCTGTCACACGTACTGGATCATGTGTCGTATGTGGCTTCTCATACAACACATGAGAGCTTATGCCATTAAGGGCAGATTGAATTGGACCAGTGTACTTAGTCTCCATTTCTGCCTACATGTGAGTCATTAGTCTGTCTATCTTAACAGAGACACCCAGGCCTAGATCTTAATCCTCTGAATTCCAATCCCTCCCCCTTACAGCTTCTTTTCTGAGCCTTTCTGCTTAATAACTCTTGCCTTCACATATGCTCTCTGCCTGACCCATCAAGCTGGCCTGTTTCCCAGACATGAGGTCTCTAGGCTTGTACCATCTTGTAGCCATCTTGGTACTAAAATTTGTTAAGTACGAGAGCATGTTTAGAAGTTCAGAATGGAGTCAGGTGTCCATAGCACAACATACAAATATATAAGTTCTCCTTACTAGGAGGCAATAGCAATCATTTGAGAGTCATAGCATTAGAAATGCTTTAGTGTACAATAATAAGGAATCAACTTTACCCATAAGCTTGTGATATCATGGCCAATAAAATTTCAGTACAAAAATAACCCAATAACCATCTTTGTAAATGATTATTAGCAGGAAACATTTATTATTTTGGCGGCACAGAATCCATCTCCTTTGTTTTGAAAGAGCATCCTTATTTTCCTTTAGAGCCTACCTTCCCATCACAGTAAGCAGCTTTGATGAGTTTGTCAGCTCAGGCGTCTTGGCATTCCCAAGCCGAGAGATGACTATGTGATCCAAGCTGGACCAATTGGGCTCTTGAGATTTTGCGTTTGGGCATAGCAGCACAAGGACAGGAAAGAAATGGTTATGAATCATCTATTATACCAAGGGATCGGACAAAATGGTAAATAGTTCAAATTCCTGAGGAGCTGTTGACTTTGCTTTTCAAGGAATAGAACAATTTTCATGAAAGTATCTTAATGAACTCTCACTATGGGACAGGAACAGTAAGCAAACTATAAATGTTGATTCCCATTATAATCAGAAACAGATTTCACTCATTCATTCACCAAATATTTATTAAACTTAGTAAGACGCTCTGGCCACAACAGAGTAATAAGAACCTAATTTACTCTCTGTCTAAAACAAGCCCCCCCCCCAAAAAAAGATGGCAAAATACACGAAAATATGGTTTTTAAAAAATAAGTCAATGAAAAACAGTTATCCTTGAAGATGAGAAACATACACAGGAGCTGCACAATTACTTCAGTCCACCACCTAGAGAGTGTTTCCAGGCTGTGGCATAGATTGAGGAAACCCAGGAAGAGCCTAAAGATCTCTCTAGGTTGGGCAGAGCTAGGAATACAAGGAGGCCAAGGCAGCCAGAGTACACAGGACAGAATACCAGAGAAGAGAAAACTGCAGAGAGCTTCATAGATTTGCACAGGAGTTACCCTCAGGTTTTTAGCTAAGTACTAATTAGTGTGTGTAGGTGAGGAAACCACCTGAGGTTGGGAAAAGAAGAACCTGAAAAGATGAAAGGAAACAATCTCCAGAAATCATTCAAGGCCCGAGATAGTTCCTGTTGCCACAAGCCAGTGTAGAGAGAAAGTCATAATGCACACGACATTTGGTAGAATACTCAGAAGGGGTTTCCTCTCAGTAGTGGGGTAAGCTCATTAGTGGAGCTAAAGCTCTAGTCTAGACTGAAAAAAGATTGAAAACAAGACCCAAAAGGATCAGACTATTCCAAGTGACTTAACAGCATTCCAGAACAAAGCTCAAGAATATATAGGAATGCAAAAATACCTAGCACCCAACAAAATAAAACTCATAATGTCTGGAATCCAAACAACAATTACCAGGCACATAAGGAAACAAGAAAATATGACTCATAGTGGAAAGTTAACCAATTGAAACTGACTCAGAAATGACAAAGTTGATAGAATTAACAAGGATTTTAAAAAAACAAACAGAAGCAGTTATTATAACCTGTGACTATTGACCATTACTTATGGTTAAGAAGCTAGAGGAAAGGCTAATCTCGAAAGACTAATAAACATGAAAGATTTTTAAAAGCTACCAACCAGGAAATCTGAATAAAATCTGTACTTAATTTACAGTATTGTACCAATGCTAATTTCTTAATTTTAATAAATGACCATGGAAATGTAAGAAATTAACATTGAAGTAAACGGTGCAGAGCATATGAGAATATGTTACACTATCTTTGCAACTGTTTGTATTTTTGTAAAATATTTTATTTCCAAAATAAAGTCTTTAAAAATGATAGCAGAAAGTATCATGTGCCAAGAAAAGAGGATCTAAATCAAACTTCTAGAAGTGAAAACTACAACACCTGAGATGAAAATTATACCCAGGCATTGCAGTGTGCAATGGGATTATGTTGGATGGGATTAACAGTAGATCAAACATTACCAAAGAAAGAATTGGTGAACTTGAAGGCATGGCAATAAGAACTATTTAAAATAAAATACTGAGAGAATAACAACTAAAAGGAGAAACAAAACAGCATCAGGGAACTGTATGATAATTTTACAACTTCCTGAAGAAGGGAAGAGCAGTAAAATATTTGAAGACACGATGTATAAAAAGTTTTCAAATTTTATTACCTACAGATCCAGGATGCTCAATGAATCCCCAGCACAAGAAACATGGGAAGCACTACACCCAGGCATATCATAATCAAATTGCATGGAACTAGCAATAAAGAGAAAAACCTAAAAAGGGGCAGAGAATGTGGGTAAATAAAAGACTTATTAAGAGCCTATTATTCAGGACGGTCACAGTGGCTCATGCTTGTAATCCTAGCACTCTGGGCGACCGAGGCTGGAGGATTACTTGAGCTCAGGAGTTCGAGACCAGCCTGAGTAAGAGCAAGACCCTATGTCTACTAAAACTAGAAAAATCAGTGGGGCATTGTAGAGAGCGCCTGTAGTCCCAGCTCCTTGGGGGAGGCTGAGGCAGGAGAATTGTTTGAGTCCAGGAGTTTGAGGTTACTATGAGCTACGATTAGACTTACAATTAATTTTGCTTGAGTATGCTTATTGCTAAGTACTCTTAAATATGTAACAAATGTATGTGTAAACTTGCTTATACGTGAAATTTCAGAAATGAAAAATAATTTTCCCATCCCTGGGAACATGTTTTGAAGGGAAGCATGTGTGTCCTGTAGCTGATTATAATTCATAACTGTACTCACAGAGGAAGGAGCGGGGACACCTTCGAAAGGTAAGAAAGGTTTCCAACCTCAAGGCTTTTGATTATTTTGAAAAGTGGAAGTGAAGAGGTGGAAGTCATAATGGTGTGTGTGTGTGTGTGTGTGTGTGAAGCAGAACAGATTTTAGAGTCAACTCCTGTATCATCAACAACTTCACAAACCATATCCAGAGATTTGTTTACACCAAATATACTTCTTTATGAACAACACTGCAAAGATGCTGGAAATGCTCCGCCTGGATGTCCAGCATGGAGTGGCTCCCCTTGAGAGGGAATTTTCAGCAGCATGCTACTTGGTATACATTTGGATTATGAAAGCCCAAAAGCCCAGACTCAGTCTTCTACTTACCCTCTCAGCCACCCATTCCTCTTCATATATTCTCCTTTGCAACTGATGTGTGCATCACTTCAAAAAGAAAAAAAAAAAAAAAGAACTGGAACCGAGACGATTTTCTGCTCACTTTGGTTATTCTACAACACATTACCCCTCAATATATGGAGACTCGGCTGCCATATATTAAAACCATGGTAGGCATCAGCTGGGGACAGATTTTTCATGAAACTTTTATAATAGAGAGGGCCACAAGGAATAGAGTGCGTTTACATGACTACTGCTTTGCAGGCGAGTGATAACTTCCCTCTTTGGTGAGTCCCTGCTGCTTTGCTGTTATATTCAGATGTTTGTATTCACAGAGGAAAATATTATGACTGAACATAACGTTTTAGTATTTCAAATGGCTGGATTCCTCACCAGGTAGTTGGATCTTTTCTTTAATCTTTAAAAAATATTGTAAGATCAGTCATATTTAATGATTCTGATTCCAGCTGGTAGTGATGCCAAATTGGGGGTGGGGAGAGACTTGTAGGAAGCCTAGATAGTTTGAGTTTCAAAAACCTATTTTGCCCAACTGCCATTCACAATATAAATCTCCTCTATTGTATTTTTAGTGCCAACCTTCTCAAATGTATGAGAATAGTATTTAGGATTTATGTGAAAAGCTAATTCAGAGTTTAAACAAAAGATTGAAAACTAAGGGCTCTCCTAAATGACAGAAGAGCTGGATCACAACAAAGACATTGGTAGGAACAAGCCCACTGCAAAAAGTCGTGTAGGGTGTGCACTGCACATCACAAACTACCGTGAGTGGCGTCCCTAGAACACACTGTACACAGCCTGCACAAATTATGGCAGCCCTAAGCAAAAGTGAAACAGAAATTAAAAACACAGCAATGTCGGCCAGGTGCAGTGGTTCATCCCTGTAATACTAGCACTCTAGGAGGCCGAGGTGGGTGGATTGCTTGAGCTCATGAGTTTGAGATCAGCCTGAGCAAGAGCAAGACCCTGTCTCTAAAACTAAATAGCCAGGCATTGTGCCTGTAGTCCCAGCTACTTGGGGAGCTGAGGCAACAGGATCACTTAAGCCCAAGAGGTTGAGGTTGCTACGAGCTATGATGCCACGGCACTCTACCAAGGGTGACAATGTGAGACTCTGTCTCAAAAAAAATAAATAAATAAAATTAAAACACAGCAATGTTACTGAGTATAGCATCAGGAACTCAAGCAAAGAAGCTGGTCAAAAGAGTCAAAGCCAAGAATAAATTTTGGATTTTGGTGGATGGAGACTGGTATCCATAAGATAACTGCCTCATCCTAGCCTGTCATGGCTTTACCTGTGTTTACTTTGGTATCATTTCCATCATCCTTATTACCCAACTCAGACCTGTAGCCTGAAAATGATAATCATATTAGTTTCCTCCTGTTCCTTTTCGGACCCCTTAGAATGACTCTGCCAACAGCACCCCATACTTTAGGCCTCAAATATAAACATAAAGCCTTAAAAGTAGATGTGTTAGTCAGTTTGTGTTGCTATAACAAAGTACCTGAAACTAGGTGATTTGTAAATAATAGAAATTTATTTCTCACAGTTCTGGAGGCTGAGAAGTCCAAGATCCAACACACTGGTAGGTTCAGTGTCTGGCGAGAGTCCAGTCTCTACTTTCAAGATGGGACCTTGAATATTGTTTCCCCTGGAGAGGAGAAATGTAGTGTCCTCAGTTCATGGAAGGGATAGAAGGGCAAAAAGGGTCTAGCTAGTTTCCTCCAGCCCTGTTATAAGAGCTCTAATCCTATTTATGAAGGTTCTGCCTTCATGATTTAATCACCTCCTATAGGCTCCATCTCTTAATACTGTTACCTTGCAGATTAAGTCTCAACATGAATTTTGGAAGGGATGCAAACATTCAAGCCATAGTGTGGGTATGAAAAAAAGAAAGAAAGAACAATATAATCAACAATAAGTTAGGGTATACTTTAAAATAACTAAAAGGGTGGAATTGGAATTCTCCTAACACAAAGAAATGATAAGTGCTTGGGGTGATGAATGCACCCCGAAACCCGAGATTTGATTAATATGCATTGTATGCTTGTAACAAAACATCAAATGTGCACAATTCTTATAGACATAGGCCTAGGCAAAGAATTTATGAATAAGGCCCCCAAAGCAAATATAGCAACAACAAAACTAAGTAAATGAGACATAATTAAATTAAAAATCTTTTGCATAGCCAAGGAAATAACAGAGTAACAGACAACCTATAGAATGGGAGGAAGTATTCACAAACCATCTATCTGACAAAGGACTAACTAATATCCAGAATCTACATAACTCAAGCAAATCAGCAAACAAATCAACAACAAAAAAACACCAAAAAGTAAGCAAAAGACATGAACAGATTTTTTTTCAAAAGAAGATAGAAAAATGGCTCATAAATATAATGAAACAATGTTCAACATCACTAATCATCAGGAAAATACAATTAAAACCACAATGAGATACCACCTTACTCTTGTCAGAATAACCCTTATTAAAAAGTCAAAATAACAACAGATGCTGCTGTTCAAGAGAAGGAAGAATGCTTATACACTGCTGGTGGAACTGCAAACTAATATAACCCCTACAGAAAACAGTATGGAGATTCCTCAAAGAAATAAAAGTAGACCTATTATTCAATCCAGCAAGCTCACTACTGGGTAACTACCAAAAGGAAAAGAAATCATTTTCTCTTGCACTTGAATGTTTATTGCAGCACAATTCACAAGGGCAAAGATATAGAATCAACCTAAGTGCCCATCAATTTATGATGGGCATGCACGCGTGCACACTCACACATGTGCGTATACATGTATACTCAGCCAGAAAAAGGAATGAAATAATGTCTTTCACAGCAACTTGGATGGAACTGATGACCATTATCTCAAGTGAAGTAGCTCAGGAATGGAAAAACAAATACCACACGTTCTCACTAATCAGTGAGTGCTAAACAGAAGCACAAGGAAACGGAAAAGATATTGAAAACCAAAGAGAGAGAGGGAATGAAAACTTACCTATCAAGGGCAATGAACGCTGTCCTGGTGACAGGGACGCCGAAAGCCCTGACCTCAATGTTATACAGTACATCCTTGTAACAAAAACATTCATACACCTTAATACCTCCTTAATATTTTGAAATATTTTTTAAAAATCACATGTATCCTATAAATATATGCAACTATTATGTACCCATAATAATTTTAAAAATGTTTAAAAATAAATTAATTAATTAAAACAGTGCAGCCTTAGGAAAATGAGCTTCCTATTTGACCAAGAAGTTATTTTATTTATTTATTTATTTATTTTTTGTAGAGACAGAGTCTCACTTTATCGCCCTCAGTAGAGTGCCGTGGCGTCACACGGCTCAAAGCAACCTCCAACTCCTGGGCTTAGGCGATTCTCTTGCCTCAGTGTCCCGAGTAGCTGGGACTACAGGTACCCGCCACAACGCCAGGCTATTTTTCTGTTTTGCAGTTCGGCTGAGGCTGGGTTTGAACCCTCCACCTTCGGTATATGGGGCCGGCGCCCAAGATGAGCCACAGACACCACCCCAAGAAGTTATTTTTTTAATTAAGTAAGTACTAATTAAATTTACAGCAATATTAAAGAAGGGATGTTCTAAAGAGATGAAATTCTCTGTAACATTTGTTTATATGACTATAAACTACTTGGGAGGCTGAGGCAAGAGAATTGCTTAAGCCCAGGAGTTGGAGGTTGCTGTGAGCCGTGACGCTATGGCACTCTACCCAGGGTGACAGCTTGAGGCTCTGTCTCAAAAAACAAAAATCATAAATTTCCTTTATAAACAATGGTGGAGTTGGGGTTGGCCTTCCAAGTCCATCCTAGCACACGGCCGGTGCTCTCAATGCCCTGCCTTATCTCCTCGCTGCGTGTCAGTGCACACCTGCGCCTGCCCCCTCCGAGAATGCCTGAGGCACTCTTATGCTAAGGCGGGCTGGAAGTTCTGGTGCACCATTGCCTCCTGGTGAGCAGCCCTCAAATAATGAGGGTATAAAAACTCCAGTTTTCTCACAGTGAGGGGGATAACTCTAAGGAGCATGTTCTACACTGGCTTCCAGAATCTTCCCTATAGAATTAAGCTCCAGCTCTCACAGTTGCAGCTGTCTTACTAATGCACCCTGTATTAGCTTTCACCTTTCCTATCTCACTTCTCCACTTTCTCCTTGATTCATAGAGGTCTATGGGGACTCCCAAACAAGATAGTTATTGGCCCTAGGAAGGTCACCTAACCACTCAGAATCTCGTATAATAAATGCAGAACTTGGCTCGGGGCCTGTGGCTCAACGGGCTAAGGCGCCAGCCACGTACACCTGAGCTGTCGGGTTCGAATCCAGCCCAGGCCTGCCAAACTACAATGATGGCTGCAACCAAAAAATGGCTGGGTGTTGTGGCGGGCGCCTGTAGTCCCAGCTACTTGGGGAGGCGGAGGCAGGAGACTCGCTTGAGCCCAGGAATTGGAGGTTGCTGTGAGCTGTGATGCCATAGCACTCTATCCAGGGTGACAGCTTGAGGCTCTGTCTCAAAAAAAAAAATAAAATAAAAAATAAATGCAGAACTTAACAAGGTTCCTTTCTGATTATAAAACTCTATGATTTTTATCCCCACCACCCTACTTCTCCTCTGGACTTCTAGAAAGATATCTGAAATTTGTAATGAAATAATATTTACCAGCAATTGTGACCAATGTGTGATTTTAGTAACACTTTTCTGAACTGTAGAAAATAGGGGAAAGTTTCCACTTAGACACAGGAGATTCTCAAAAGTGGTAGTAATGCGGCTCAGTGCCCATAGCTCAGTGAGTAGGGCGCCAGCCACATGCACCAGAGCTGGCAGATTCAAGCCCGGCCCAGACCTGCTAAACTACAATGACAACTGCAACCAAAAAATGGCCGGGCATTGTGGCAGGTGTCTATAGTCCCAGCTATTTGGGAGTCTGAGGCAGGAGAATCACTTGAGCCCAGGAGTTTGAGGTTGCTGTGAGCTGTGACACCACAGCACTCTACCGAAGGTGACATAATAAGACTCTGTCTCAAAAAAAAAAGAGTGGTAGCAATGGGAAGTCACGTTCGAACCTGTCAACCTCGGTGTTTGTGGCAGGCTCCATAACCACTGCGTTACGGGTGCCGAGCCTGCCATTTTCTTCATGGAATTATCCCCATAAACTTGGATTAACATGTCCCTTACTTCACTTTCACTCTTGCCAAGTTTAACAAGAAATTTAATATTTGTTACTCTAATTCAAGTCCCAACATTCTTGAGACAGCCCACAAAACACACAACAACAATAGTCAACACCACTCAGTAAGACACTGTCACACATTGACACAAACACAGCTGGGAAACACTGTGGATACACTGAGGTTATGAAACCTTACCGAGTTGTTTGTACAGTGCTGCCAATGTAAGTGCACAGTGGCAAGTTCCCCTAGCATATCTCCAGTGCTGTACAAAGTCCCCAAGCAAGTCAGAACACAATGAGTCAAGGCAGAAGCCCATCATGTGGGCAGGAAAAAAAGGGAGGGATGTGTGGAATATGGTGGTACCCAGAGCTTTCCCTGGACCATCCAACAGTGAACTTAGCTGGCTATGAAACATTTATTCAATCACTCATTCAACTAACAAGTATTTATCAAGCTATTAACAAGCATCACACAAATAAACATATAATAACAGACCATTGGGAACCAGGAAGCACAGAAAGACAACAGGAGGTGAGCTATGGCTGAGCAAGGAAGATTCAGCTGTACTTACAGCCACTCCCCTTACTGTCACAGCACAGCCTGAACTCCAACTCCTGTCCCATCTCCTACCCCTATCCCCACTACCCATCCATGGAAAATTGTCTTCCACAAAACTGGTCCCTGGTGTCAAAAAGGTTGGGACTGCTGCTCTAGAGTACACCAAGAACACAAAGTTTAGATTGGGAAAGGCTAATTGAGGTAGACTTTTCAAGGAAGTGATGTGTCAGCTAAGACCCAAAGCCTGAGCAGAGGTTAGGTAGGTAAAGATTGAGACGGAAAGTGTTCCAGACAGAGAAAGCAGCTTGAGAGCAAAGTCTCAGGACCTGAAAACAAGAGCTCACAAATGAGCTACGACAAACTGGCCATCAACTTTGAGTCACAGAGAGCTGACCTAGCACCAAGCCCTCCAGGTGAGCACAGGATGGCCCCACCCGGGAGGGGTTATGGTCAGAGCCCACGATGACTTTCCTAGGCAACGGGCACTTCTGTCTTCCTCCATTTAAAAAAAGTTTAATTACATTTTATACCTGAGTTGATACATATTCACTTTTTTCTTCTGATTTTAAAAGAAGTAAAACGTTTTGCTAGACCTCAAGAAGTACCCTGGGCCCTAGGGACTATGCTTACTATGCCTAATAGATATACAAATCAGCCCTGACTCAGGAAGGTGAAAATAAACAGGGTGGACCTGACCCACCAACCCAAAAGAGTGAGTATAAAGATATTTCTAGACTGGGTGCAGTGGCTCATACTTGTAATCCTAGCACTCTGGGAGGCTGAGGTGGGCAGATCGCCTGATCCCTGAGCCAAGCCCGGCCTTGTGGCTATAGTCCCAGCTACTCAGGAGGCTGAGGCGAAAGGATCATTTGAGTCCGAGAGTTTGAGGTTGCTGTGAGCTGTGATGTCACAGCACTCTTCCAAGGGTGACAAAGTGAGACTCTGTCTAAAAAAAAATAAAAATTTTTTTTTCTAGAGGCTGCTGGGAGATGGGGCTTTTCAGAAGTTTTTGTTAACATTCAAACAAATGACAAATAATCGTATCTTGTATTAGTATAATTATCTACTTATATTATTCTTTTATGCATTTTACATTTATAAAGCATGTCTACCCTCAACTCTTCATTTGAACGAGTAGGGTATGAACCATTTACCTATTCACAGGGCCAGCCAAGGTTAAAGTAAGTGTTGAATTACTTAGTTCACCCTGGAAGCCAAAGTGGTATTGGAAAAATTATGGAGTTTAAAGTCAAGTAAGATCTGGGTTCACTATCCCCCAACCTGCCACGTACTAGTTGTGCAAGTGTGGGTGAGTTTTTTAACTTTGCTGAGCTTCAATTTCATTCTCTATAAAAAAAAAAAGAATAACAATCACCTCAAAATAACCTTGTAAAACTTAAGTGAAATAATAGATCCAAAGCATTAATACAACTCAAAAATAGTTTAGAAATGTTTGATGATTTTTTTAAAGCTTCATAAAGAGGGCTAGTGCTTAGGATACTATCAAAACTAATTATCTCCTGCTTATAGGTGGCAGCTGGATGGGAGTGTAGGTTTTAGAGAGAAAAGACAGGTAAAGAAAAAGAATACAATTGGGATTAAAAATCTGTGTCACCCCGTGTCCCTGTGATAGTTGAGGTGCAGGTGTTGGGAGCTGCCTGTGTGGGGTCTCATTCTCTCAGGTGTTGGTCAGGTAGAAATGAGTTTGGGTCTTCCCTAATCTTTGTAGCTTGCCCCCCAAAAGCAAATACACATTATGCCCCTTGAAAAAACATATTTCATAACCATATCTATTTTATGAGATGAGCATAAGAGATAAAATTATTTATTCAAAGTCCCACTGTGATTTTTCAGGAGGGCTGCTTCAACCAGAAAGACCTCTACAATCCAGAAAACTCCAGATCACTCCAGATTAGCAAGTTGCTGTGATTCATGCAACTTGGCCATAGCTGTGTGGTCCGATTAAAAAGATACAAACACAAGCAGCCTGATTTGCTATTTTATACTATATTAACATTTCACATCTATTAACTCAGCACACCAACTATTGATCTGAAAATAAAATTACTTCTTGCTCTCACGTAACAAAGAAGAATCGCAGTTTATTATGAAAGAAATGCTCATACTTGATTGCAAAATAGAAATCGTTATAGTTTCCCTATTATAAAGGTGCCTAATTAGCAAAGATTTTCATTTTCCTTGATGTCAGGAGGGGCCAATCACTATTCTAAGCACATACCTACTCCTTCAGTACATCAAAATTTGCATTGTGCAAATCTGTTTTGAGACAATGGCTTAGAATGAAACAGAATAGATATTTGGCATTACATTTTGAAGGGGAAAGGATAGACAGATCTGTTAAGTGGCAATTGTATTCTACAGGAACTAGAGAGTTCTTTAGTCTCCCCAGATCTACTCCACAATTTTTCATTCTGGCTCCATAAAAACATTCTTTAGAATTCTCAGCATAGTAAACAAGATATTTTGTATTTTTCCCTACCGCTCCCAGGTTCTCATAGCACATCAAAATTTCAAGAGATACTAAATGTAATCCCTGAAGTTATGGTTTAATTAAATTTATAAATAAAATACATTTTAATTAACTGATAGTATCCAATGCTGGTAGAAGAGTGGCAGAATCTGTACCCTCATGCACTGCTGGTTGCAGGGCAAATTGGGTCTACCCACTTGGAAAAGAGTACAGTAATGTCTATCATTAACTATACAAATGTTTCATATTCTTTGACCCAATGATCTTCTTTGTGAAACTCTATCCTATTAAATCAGTCCCCAAACAGGGGAAAATCTTCTGTATTAAGGTAGTCTCTAAGATAGTATTTATGGAAGTAAAAACTGGAAATAATTTAAGCGATAAATAATTAGGGCAGTTCCTCATTTATAGGCAAAAATATTTAGTTCTTCCCTGGCAACCCTTGAGAGATGGTAGAAAACCCCCCTACTTTACCTGCTATGATGGTCTAAAATATTACCAAGTAAGATTAGATGCACTGTATCTAGGCATTTCCTAATCAAATGCAGTTTTTTGAAAAAAGAAAAAAAAAGAAAACCCTAAAATAGCAAAATGTCAGTAATTCCATTAAATGTTAATGAGTGGTATGTACAACAAAACATTATGTTGTACACCTCAAATTTATACAGTAAAAATGTTAATGAACTAAACACTCCATTTGATAGACAGAAGCTATTAGATTTTATTTTTTATTTGATAACTCTTAGTGTTATGATTTCTCATAAGGTAAATATATTGTATTTCTCTTAGTAAAAATAATCATACCCAAACACAACTTAATAAGCATTTGAGTTAGACATTGTCATAAGGCTATCACACACATTCTTTGCTTTTTTCCTTATAACTTGAGATTTTTACTTTATTAATTTATTTTATTTTTATGTTTTAAACTATATGTGATTATTAAAAAATACATAATTTGGTATATATGTATATACCACATTAGAACATTTGAGATTATATATTTTTTTAAAAGACTCAAGTCAATTGTACTCTATTTACAGGAGACATGCTTTAAATATAAGGATTCAGAAGAGGTAAAAGTAGAAGTATGGAAAAAGGATGCTATGCAAATTCTAATCATAATGAAGTTGGTATGACTATGTTATTAGACATAATGATAAAGGAGTTATTTCATCAGGAAGACATTACAAATTAAAAAAAAAAAAAGAGGCCAGGCTCATGACTGGCACTCTGGGAGGCTGACGCTGGTGGACTGCTTGAGTTCAGGAGTTCAATACCAGCCTGGGAAAAAGCAAGACCACTATCTCTAAAAATAGCTAGGCGGGTGTCTGTAGTTCCAGCTACTTGGGAGACTTGAGCCCAAGAGTTTGACGTTGCTGTGAGCTATGATGCCATGACACTCTACCAGGAAAAAAAAAAAAAAAAGAAAGACATTACAATTCTAAATTTGTGTATACCAATTAATATAAACTTCAAAAGACATTAAGCAAAACTGATAGAACTATAGGAGAAATAAATAAATCACAGTGATGGGTGGATAACAGTCTTTGAGTCATGATATATCACTGATAGTTTAACTTAGAATCATTTCTGGGATGGCTTATAACCTTTCCCTATAGGAATAGGACATAAGGAAAGTCCTTTCTGATTTTGGGAGAAGGCGAATGACAGGGTTTAGATCAATATGGCAGTGGGGAAGGCTGGTGGGAGTTGGGGTGACAGGATAGTTCTGGGACCATACGGGAGAGAAAATGAAAAAGGAGAACTGATAACAAGAAGAGGGTGGTGAGAAGATTGAAGTAGAATGAGAAAGAACATGACCTCAGTTGAAATACTCATTTCAACGCTTATTGAATAATCCTTGACAAGTCGCTAAACATCTCTAATATTCCGACATGTTAAAAAAAAAATTGAGAAGGTGGCTCCCGTAGCTCAGTGGGTAGGGTGCTGGTCACATACACCCAGACTGGCAGGTTCATACCCGGCCTGGGCCAGCTAAACAGCAATGACAACTGCAACAACAATAACAACAACAAAAATAGCGGGCGTTGTGGCAAGTGTCTGTAGTCCCAGCTACTTGGGAGGCTGAGGCAAGAGAATTGCTTAAATCCAAGAGTTGGAGGTTGCTGTGAGCTGTGATGCCACAGCACTCTACCAAGGATGACATAGTGAGACTGTGTCTCAAAAAAAAAAAAAAAAATTGAGAAAATTACATTTGCCTTATAAGGTGATACGGAAGTTAAACACTGTGAACTAGCACCCTGGGAGGACAGGCGCGTGGATTGCTTTAGCTCAGGAGTTTGAGCAAGAGCGAGACCCCGTCTCTACAAAATAGAAAAACTAGCCAGGCGTTGTGGCAGGTACTCAAGACACTGAGGCAAGAGGATCACTTTAGCCCAAGAGTTTGAGATTGCTGTGAGGTATGACGCAGTGACACTCTACCCAGGGCCACAGAAGGAGACTCTGTCTCAGAAAAACAAACAAACAAAACCTGGAAAGTGCTGGCAAATACACTATTTCCCCCTTTCACACTCTTTCCTGATAGTGACCCATGTATTCAAGGTTTCTGCAAAAAGACAGGAAATAAACCGGGCAGGAATCCTAGGACCCAAATCATTGTGGGAGAAGGAAAAATAACTGACCTAGTGAGAGGGCACAGAGAACCTCAAAACAATCCAGCCTCTCAGGAACGGGCTTCTCCTGGTTATAGTTTCCTTTGACTAAGTGAAAACTACTCCATGTAAGTCCTTAATTTCCTTCATTAGAGTCTGTTCTAGTAGTTTCCTTTCTCATCTACTTACATGTGCTAACTCGAGGAATTAAAACTGTCTCAAGAAATTTACTAGAATTTTAATCACCCAGACCCTTTGGCGGTCATCAGTTCATTGACCTCCAGGTAAGACTGCATGTAAAATTTCCCTGAAAGATACATCTCTCTTCAAAATTTCCAGAGTAGGCTACATTCCACCCTCCCTCCTTGGAAGTACATTTAGAGTCATGTTTTTACAGTGAGAGAATCTTTCCTATCTTACCTAAATATCTGTGACACAGGGCAGAGTCCTCAGAGCTGAAACAAAGAGGGAGAGCTGTTCCATGCTTTGGGAAACCAGGAAAAACCTCGTAGAGTAGTGGCCTTTATTCCTGGCCGTAAAGAACAGGTGGGGTTTGGCCCTACCTGAGGAGGGGATTGCAATGGGTCAAAGGCTGGCGAAGGAAATGTGGAGCCTTCTGGGGAAGAACAGAATGAGGGCCAGAGCAATGGTGAACGGTGGGGAGGAGAGTAGAAAGGAAAGGAGGGCCCCACACACCCGAGAGAAGACTGTTGGCTTTATTTAGTAGATAATGGGGAGCAAAGGAAGGTTTTGCAGAAGGATATAGTCCCAACTGGATTTTAGGGAGATTAATCTAGCAGAGAGATTTGGGGGTGGAGGGAAGAGTGGGGATGAAAGGTGAAAAATCAGTTAGGAAGTGCTTTCAGCCATTCAGGTGAAAGTTTCTGAGAGGGAAAGTGACAGAAATGAAGATGAGGACCAGCCTGAGGCCCTGAGGACGGGAAGCCTCCTAATCCATCTATATGGACAGGGCCTGGTTCTCAGCTACTTTCTTCATCAGAGTGGCTGTTCAGCTATAAGATTTGATCGTAAAGAAGTAAGGAAGAAAAGGGAATCAAAGATATAATGTAAAAAATCCAGAGAGAGAGAGAATATGGATCCTTAGTATCCATAAGGAATTGGTGCCCAAACCCACCCACCCCCAATACCAAAATCTGCAGATGTTCAAGTGTCTGATATAAAACGGCATAGTATTTGCGTATTATCTCCATACATCCCAATTATTTAAATTATCTCTAGATTACTTATAATAGCTAATGCAATGTAAATGCTACATTGTTGTACTATATTGGTTTTTTATTTGTCTTATTTTTTAATGTTGTATTTTTTTTTCCCTGAAAAAAAAAATTTTTTTTTTTAGACAGAATCTCACTTTGATACCCTTGATAGAGAGTTGTGGCATCACAGCTCACAGCAACCTCAAACTCTTGGGCTTAAGCAATTCTCTTACCTCAGCCTCCCAAGTAGCTGGGACTACAAGTGCCCACCACAACGCCTGGCTATTTTTAGAGACGGGGTCTCACTCTTGCAGAAGCTGGAGAGCTCATGGAGCTCAGTCAATTGACCTGCCTCGGCCTCCCAGGCGTGAGCCACTGAGCCCAGCCTCCCTGAATATTTTTGAGCTATGGGTGATTGAATCCTTGGGGGCACCAGTAGGGAGGGGCAACTGTGACAGCTAGTAATTAAGTATGGAAAGTTCGACCTCAAAACTTACTTCAACAGTTTCTGACCCAAGGTTCTTCCAATAACTACTTGCTACATAACTCTAAATGCATGTGCAATTGGTGGTGGGTCACATTTTATTTTTGTATCTGAAGAACATCATATTCACTTGATTTTATTACCCAAAAATGATGCCACATAGACCAAATGAAAGGAAATCCAGAGAAATACGTATTTTAACTACATTGTCACAATAAGCATCATCGTTGAGGATCTATTATGTGCCAGGCACTGTGTTAAGCATTTTATGTGAATCTCTTATTTTTCTCAACTACCCTAAACAGTAGATACTACTGTTCTCTTTTAACAGATGAAGAAACTGAGGTTTAGTTAAGTTACAAAGCCAGGGTTTGAGCAAAAGTAGTTTGACTCCAGAGCATGGGCTGTCCTCCCCAGCACTCTGTGCCACCTCCTGAGGAAGAAAATGCACCACCACTGAAATCTGAAGCATGGTGCTCAGGTGCTCCGTGAGGGGCATGCCTCCGCCATTTATTAAAAGCAAATGTCAAGTTGTCAGAGAAGAAACTCTATCTTTTCTATGCTTGTTCCGAGTCAGAGTTTCCCTTCACAAGTTCTGCTGAGGTGGTGTAGGAGGGGTTGGAGGGGTTGGCGAGTGAGTGCCATCCTGCCACACCAGGAGCCAGAGGTAGCGTGCACTAGTGGGTATCAGGGTACCAATCTGGATTTTTGTTGCAAGCAACAGAAGTGAATTGGCAAAATAAACAATGGAGGTAAAGGAATTTAATGGAAAGAAAAGTCTAGAAAGGCTAAAAAAACCACACTGGAGTAGCTCCATGCTCTAAGGACAGCCTCTTCAGGGCTTCTCTGCCCAGAGGAATTGAAAACAGCCATCTTTGTTTTACAGACTTCACTCAAGATTCAGATTAGCAAGATAGAACTCCTGATTGTCCAGGCTTAAGGCATGTGGTAGTCACTTAACTAGGAGATGGCAGTCCCAGGCCCACTGAGAGGGAATTCTCCAAAGAGGTCTGGTTCTGTGACCAAAGAGAGGGGAATGGATGCTAGGCAGACAAAAACAGCAGGTGCCCACGACATTGTGGTAAATAAGAGTTTCCCGAGTGGCAGATGTGCTCAGGTAGATGCTGAGACGTTATCCTGGGCCTTGCTGGACCACAAGAGGAGTTGAAAGAGGGGCTCTGTCTGCTGGGCAGGCAGCTATAGATGGAGTTATAATCATATGTTATAGTAGTGTTAGGCAAGTAGCAAGTGCAACCAACTAGGAATATCTCGTTTTAAACTTTGCTGATTTTTCAAATTTGCTTTGCATTCTTGGTAATGATTTCTTGCTTTTTTTAATGCCTTTTCACGTGAAATGCCATCGTACGTGATATTAGCCCCATTAAACATGAAGTAAGCATTATTTATGATTATATTCAGAGTTATGAAGCATTAAAAATAGGAAAGGAAATTATTTCTATAGATCTTTTCAAAGACTTAGAAGTTAGAGCTTAATTTGTCAGACTTTTTCTTTTCTTTATGCCAGGGGGTGGCAAGGACTATTAGGACAAAGCTAGTTGAGGGCTGAGTCATCTCCTGATCAAAGAATACCAGAGGTGCTTGGCTAGTGCCTAGATTCCACCTTAAAAAGTTGACTAGGAGTGAGGATTTTCACCTTATAGGAAAGGAAGATGAGTCAGCCACCTGGACTTGAAGGATAAGTCCAAGTGGCAGATGACTAAGAATAGATTAGTGAAATGCTATACTTTATTAGCATGTAAAACATATGTTAATGCTTATGTAAAACCACTGGGTCTGCTTGGCACCCCTATCTCAGTGCTTAGAGATACACTGGGGCTGGCAGATTCAAACCTGGCCTGGGCCTGCTAAACAACAATAACTATAACAAAAAATACCTGGGCTTTGTAGCAGGTGCCTATAGTCCCAGCTCCTTGGGAGCCTGAGGCAAGAAAATCACTTAAGCACAAGAGTTGGAGGTTGCTGTGAGCTGTGATGCTACAACACTCTACCAAGGGTGACATAGTGACACTCTGTCTCAAAAAAAAAAAAAAAGAAAGAAAGAAAGAAAAACAACCCACTGTGCCCACCTTTCCTTCCTTCCTTCCCCTTCCTTCCTTCTTCCTTTTTTAGAAAATTGACTAAACCTTCCTCTATACTGACAAACACGGCACAAAGATCCTTAGGGAAAAGTTGCATTGATATGGAGATGGAAACACAGGAGAAAAATAAAATAGAAAGAAAAAAGTGAGGCTAAGTTTAGATTCCCAATGAAGTTACTTTAATGATGAGATAAACGCTAATTAAATAAAAAAACTTTAAGGTTCAAATAATAAACATGATTAACTTTATTTCTACTTCATATTTTTAACTCAATAATCTTCAAAAGTCATACTTAAATGATTGTAGTACTCATTTAGAACCTTTTTAAAGTCTGGAAATAAGACTTTTCTCTGCCCTCAGGCAGATTACACTGGTCATCATGAAGCTGGATTCCTCAGACGCCGATGCCCATGGACCACAGGGTTCCTGTTGACTGCTCAGCCAGGGGCAGATGGTGAGAAGTGGCAGTGGCACGGCTGGGGAGGCAGCTGTGTATTAAGTGTCCCTAGAGGCTAACTAATGAAGGGCATTTCTCCAACTTTTGCAGATACTTCTCTTGACCAACTCATTGAGTAGGTCTTCCTGCATGACTATGTGGCCTCCTTCACCTGCAGTGCTTGGAACAAAGAAATTTTTCTTTATTTCTGATCTGCAGCTAGATATCAAAGCCAATAATAGCTAATATCCATAAGCTAAGAAGTAAATATTATTCCACTTTACAATGAGGAAATACAGGCTCAGTGGAGTTAGACGGCTTTAATGAGGTCATACAGCTACTAACTGATAAAGTCAGAACTTGAACTCAAGTCAGTCTGACTTGAGAATCTGTTCTTTTTTTTTATGGGAGACAGAGTCTCACCGTATTGCCCTCAGTAGAGTGCTATGTTGTCACAGCTCAGAGCAACCTCAAACTCTTGAACTTAAGCAATTCTCTTGCCTCAGGCTCCCAAGTAGGTGGGACTACAGGTGCCCGCCACAACGCCCAGCTATTTTTTTGTTGCAGTTTTTAGCTAGCCCAGGCTGGGTTCAAACCCACCACCCTGGGTATATGTGGCTGGTGTTCTAACCACTGTGCTACAGGAGCTGAGCCTGAGAATCTATTCTTAACTTTTACGCTCTATTCCTCTAGCTAAATTCTCCCTAATTAGAAATGTTAGGTGAGTCATTCTCAAGAAACTAGAGCTCCAAGCCTTTCTGAGAATGAGCTTTAAATTGTATACTGTCTCTGCCGTTAAGAAACCCCAAGCTGGGGCAGTGCCTATGGCTCAAAGGAGTAGGGCCCTGGCCCCATAGACAGAGGTGGCAGGTTCAAAACCAGCCCCAGCCAAAAATAGCAAAAAAGAAAAAGAAAAGAAAAAAAACCCAAGCTGTGGCACGTGTATACCATGGAATACTATGCAGCACAAAGAAAGATGGAGACTTCAACATTTTTGTATTTACCTGGATGGATTTGGAGAACATCCTCCTAAGAAAAGTTTCACAAGAATGGAAAAGCAACTATCCAAAGTACTCAATACTAATATGAAACTAGTAGATGAACAACTATAGGCCCACAGGAGAGAAAAACACAATTAAATTTAAGAAGTGAGGAAGGGAGAGGGGAAAGGGGGATGAGAGCTTGGTAAGTGCTCATCTAACGGGTACAGTGTAAGGGTATATGGCATAACTCTGAGGTGAAGAGCTAAACTACAACTTGGACTTTATCTAATGGACACAACAATGTAACCTAATTATATTTCCCCTTATATTCATCCAAAATATAAGTAAATAAATAAAACAGAGAAAAAAAAAAAGGAATCCCAAGCCAAAAGGTAACATAAAAACGGGTTCAGACTGAGTGCCATGGCACATACCTGTAGTATCAGCTACTCAGGAAGCAGAGGCAGGAGATCACTTGACCCCAGGAATTCAAAGTCCAGCCTGGGCAACATTAAAAAAAAAAAAAATTAAAAACTAGGTCTAGCAGAGAAAGTGATGAAATAACTCTAAATCATCCATATGGCTCCCATGGAAAAGATATTCAAGAAAGCTAGCCCACACACTTAAGAAATAAGATAATTCACACCCACTAAACTACAGCTACTACTTGAAAATGAATCTGAGGGACTTAAAAAAAGGTTTAAAATGTTCAAAGACCTGAAGAAATATAGTTCATAAAACAAGAACAAAAGAACAGGA
The DNA here is from genome assembly GCA_963574655.1 of Perodicticus potto. Classification (NCBI taxonomy): domain Eukaryota; kingdom Metazoa; phylum Chordata; class Mammalia; order Primates; family Lorisidae; genus Perodicticus; species Perodicticus potto. Next base: position 39,903 of record CAUYRH010120103.1, read on the forward strand.
TGATCTGGAAAAGAAAAAAAACAAGTAGATATCCCCAAAATAAATGTTTTCACTGAAGTAAAAAACTCAATTGACAGGTTAAACAATAGGTTAAATATGGAAAACATGAATGAGAAGTTAAGAAACATAGAAAATAGATTGAAAAGTTCCTGAAAGTAACAGCCAAGCTGAGAAGCTAATCGAGGACAAAATTCCCTTTACAGTACCTTCAAAAAAAAAAAAAAAAAACCCCGAAATGCCTAGGAATATACCTAACAAAAGAGGTGAAGGACCTCTATAAAGAAAATAATGAAACTGTAAGAAAAGAAATAACAGAAGATATTAACAAATGGAAAAACATACCATGCTCATGGCTGGGAAGAATCAACATTGTCAAAATGTCTATACTTCCCAAAGCAACCTACAGATTCAATGCAATCCCCATTAAAATACCAACATCATACTTTCAAGATTTGGAAAAAATAATTCTTCATTTTGTATGGAACCAGAAAAAAAACCGGTATAGCCAACACAATTGTTAGTAATAAAAACAAAGCTGAGGGCATCACCCTACTAAACTTTAGGCTATACTACAAGGCCATAGTGATCAAAACAGCATGGTTTTGGCACAAAAAATAGAGACATAGACGTTTGGACCTGAATAGAAAACCATGAGATTAAACTAACATCGTAGAGCCACCTGATCTTTGATAAACTAAACAAGAACACACACTGGGGAAAAGAACTCCTATTCAATAAATGGTGCTGGGAGAACTGGATAACCACATGTAAAAGACTGAAAGTGGATCCATACCTTTTTACCACTTATAAAAATTGATTCAAGATGGATAAAAGATTTAAATCTAAGAAATGAAACAACAAAAATCCTTGAAGCAAGTATGGGGAAAACACTTGAAGATATTGGGGAAAGGTTTTATGAAGAAGACTTCTGTGGCAATTGCAACAACAATAAAAATAAAGCTGCAGATGCTGGCATGGTTGTGGAGAGAAGGGGACACTTTCACACTGCTGGTGGAACTACAAACTAATAGAACCTTCTTGCAAGGAAGTATGGAGAATCCTCAAAGAACTCAGATTAGACCTCCCAGTTGATCCTGTAATCCCATTACTGGGCATCTACCAAGAAGAAAAAAAAATCCTTTTATCATAAGGACATTTGTACTAGACTGTTTATCACAGCTCAATTTACAATTGCCAAAATGTGGAAACAACCTAAATGCCCACCAACCCAGGAAGGTATTAATAAGTTGTGGTATATGAAATACTATTCAGCCACTAAAAGAGATGGAGACTTTACATCTTTTGTATTAACTTGGATTGAGGTGGAACACATTCTTCTTAATAAAGCATCACAAGAATGGAGAAGCAAGAATCTAATGTACTAGATTTTAATATGAAGGCAATAGATGACCTAATACTTGTTGGGGGGTAGGGGAATGAGGGAGTGAGGAGAGGGGAAGGGGTGGGGGATGGGGGTCATGACGTAATGTATAGCACACCTCTTGGGGGCAGGACACAATTATAAGAGGGACTTTACTAACAAATGCAATCAGTGTAACCTAATTGTTTTTACCCTCAATGAATCCCAAACAATACAAAAAAGGAAAATAAAAAAAAGAAAAGTTCCGGGAGAGAATGGCAGAAAATCAATATTCAAAGATATGCTGACTCAGAATTTTCCAGATTATTAAAAAAAGTTTTTTGCTATTGAAAAGCATGTTGATTTTTCATAAGGATAAATAAAAACAAACCTACAAAAGGACCCATGTGAGCAACACCACAGACCATCAAAGACAAATGGAAGAATCTTAAATGATGCCAAAGAGAAAAAAACAATTATCAACAGAAGAACAATAATCAGGCTGACCAGTATTTTTTCATGAACACCAATAGACGCCAAAAGAAAATGGAATAAAAATCTTTAAAGTACTAAGAAAAAATAACTGCCAATCAAGAATGCTATACCCTGTAATCCTATCACTCTGGGAGGCCAAGGCAGGACTTGAGTTTGAGACCAGCCTGAGTGAGAGAAAGACCTTATCTCCACTAAAACTTGGAAAATTAGCCAGGCAGGTACCTGTAGTCTTCACTACCTGGGAGGCTAAGGCAGGAGGATCACTTGAACCCAGCAATTTGAGGTTGTCGTAAGCTAGGCTGACACCATGGCACTCTAGCCAGACCAACAGAATGAAACACTGTCTATGAAAAGAAGAAGAAGAATTTTATGCCCTGATGTGGCAGAGACAATGTTGTGGATTCTCTAAACATTCCTGCTGGGTATAAGAGATCATTATATTTCCCAACTTGCCTTGGACCCATGCAATGTGCAATTGGATTTCTGACCAATATGATACAGTAGAAGTGATGCGAGCCACTTGTAGGTTTGTCTGGAAAAAGTAAAACACAAACAAAAACCACAAACGTGCTAAATAGCAGTGGTCTCCCTGTAAAGAACTCAGGTCAAAATCACAAAATGGAGGGAGCAAGGATCTTGGAGTTGCAGGTTGGAAACCACTCAGTAGAGTCATCCAACACATATTAGACTGAGACACAAATGAGAATTTCATTGTATTACATTAAACCACAAAGATTCAACAATGAAGGAGAAGAAAAAGCAAGAATTGGGCACAGTTTTTGATCACTATGCGGGCTGATCTGAACTTGAGACAGAAGCTAGAGAGTGTCATTTATCTTAGTATACCAGGTAAACAATCATTCAAGAATAAAAGTATGGGTGGCGCCTGTGACTTAGTCAGTAAGGCGCCGGCCCCATATACTGAAGGTGGTGGGTTCAAAGCCGGTCCCGACCAAACTGCAACAAAAAAATAGCCAGGTGTTGTGGTGGGTGCCTATAGTCCCAGCTACTTGGGAGGCTGAGGCAAAAGAATCACCTAAGGTCAGTTGGAGGTTGCGGTGAGCTGTGTGATGCCACGGCACTCTGCTGAGGGCCATGAAGTGAGACTGTGTCTCTACAAAAAAAAAAAAAAAAAGAATAAAAGTAAAACATGGCCAGATCCTTTCGAAAGAATTACTAGTGCATATATCTCAAGGAAAAGAAATTGAATCCAGATCAAAAGTATAGGAAGCCATTAGCAATAGTGAGCAAAGATATCAGTTGTGTTACTAAAGATAAATAAATATTGACTTATAATAGCAAAGGAG
>CAUYRH010120104.1:0-24833 GCA_963574655.1 Perodicticus potto
GGGGCTTTTTTTTAAAGACCCCCGGGTCCACGATTTGGGCCGTTCAAAAAAAAAAAAAAAAAAAAAAAAAAAACCCCCCCCCAAAAAAACCCCCGTTCCGATGTAAATGCCTTTTTTTTTTTTTTTTTTTTTTCGAGACAGGATCTCATTCTGTTGTGCAGACTGGAGTGTAATGGTACAATCATAGATTATAGCTCACTCCAACCTTGAACTCCTGGGCTTAGCCTCTTGAGTAGCCAGGACATAGGGACAAATTTTTTTTTTTTTTTTGGATAGAGTCAGGGACTCACTAGTTGTATAAGCTGTTCTTGAACATCCTTCAAGGGATCTTCAAGGCCTCTCAAAGTGCTGAGATTACAGGCATGAGCCATTGTCCTCGCCAGAAATTTCAGTTTTAAAGGGGAAAAATAGGTACATACTCATAAAAGGACTTGTAAGTGAAATTGTATGTTCATTTATTTCTAATAGCCCCAAACTGGGGACACCAATATGTCTCTAAACAGAAGAAAGGTATACAAATTTTGATATATTAATAGAATGAAAATCTACCCATTAATAAAAAAGGACTAGACTACTATATATACTGCAACATGAATGAATCTCAAAAACTTTATTCTGAGTGAGTGAATCCAGACCCTAAGAAATACATATTGCATACTTGCATTTTTATGAAATTCGAGACTAGGCAGATGTATTTTATACTGACAGAAATCAGTGGTTGCATGAATCCAGGAGTATGGGTGATTAAAAATCGAATATGAGAAAACCCTTTTAAAATGTGTACTTTTATTATGTGTAAAACGTTCCCCAATATAGTTACATGTAGTTAATTTTTTTTCTTTTTTTAGAGGCAGTGCCTTGTTCACTCAGGCTGGAGTACAGTGGCACAATCACAGTTCACTGCAGTTTAGAACTCCTGGATTCAAGAGATCCTCCTGCCTTGGTCTCTTAGAGCCCTGGGATTGTAGGTGTGAGCCACAGTGCTCGGCCTCAATTTAGTTAATTTAAAAACAAACTAGTTTTGTCAAATTTGACACACAATCAAAGTGATCTGTTTATTGGAGTTTATTGTAGCACTTGCTGTGTGCAGGGCTCTAGATTAAACAATGTGGAAGAAACAACGTGGTGTCAGAAACATTCCCTGACCATCAAAGAACTTAATATTTAGTTAGGATAATGTGGTATGAAAACTTGATCATATACTTAATCAAATGTGTTGAACATTGATAAATAGTAGCAGAGGTAGATGTAAAAGAGTTATGGAAGTCAGAGTTAAATGAGCTGATAGATGAAAAGAATATAAAAAAATATAGTGCCTGACAGATAATACGTACTCGGCAAGTGTTAATTACTTTGCTTTTCAGAAGATGAGTATTTTTTTGAAGTGATGAATCAAGGCATAATTGAGGAGGTGGCATTTGATGTAGGCACTGTAGAATAGGAGAGTTTTTCATAAATGTCAAGAAGGGGAGAGACATTCAGGGTGGGAGAATGTAATGATCAAAGCAGTGGAAGTGAAAAAGCACAGGTGTATAGAGAAGAGTGAGACATGCTCGGTGTGCTCATTTGAATAGAATGAAGAGTTTCATATAGGAAATTAATCACTAGAGACAAACGGTGGAAGGTCTTAAAAACTCACTCAGCGGGCGGCGCCTGTGGCTCAAAGGAGTAGGGCGCCGGCCCCATATGCCGGAGGTGGCAGGTTCAAACCCAGCCCCAGCCAAAAACTACAAAAAAAAAAAAAAAAAATTCACTCAGGATTCTAGTCTTCTACACTGATCTTTTGTGGATTGTCAATGTATGAGTAAAACAGGTAATAGGGCTATTTTTACCACTAAAAGTTATTTTATAATTTGATCATATTAACTATAAAGTTGATTAACCAAAACAATGAAGCTATTCTGAACCCAAAACTTTGAAATTGAGGGTTGTTGATATCAGATGGAATTTTTTTTTTTTAAATGCGCCTCAGCTTTCACTTTATATCTGCTATATTTTCTTTTGGTTGTTTCATGTTCAGAAAATCCTAATTGATATGGATAAATAATCAAAAATAGCAATAGTTTACTTTTAAGTCTTCGCATGTCTTTCAATAAAGGAAGAGATTTCTTTCAAGATACAGTCTTTTGTGGTTTAACAATGAGGGTAGGTTCAGAGAAATTGTTACGTGATTTCGTGATAGTGTAAACATCATAGAATGTACTAACACAGGCCTAAATGGTATAGCCTGTTATACTCGTAGGCGATGTGGTATAACCTATTGCTTCTAGGCTACAAACGTGTGTAGCACATGACTGAACTAAAGACAGTAGCAATTATAGCGCATGGTAAATAGGTGTATATCTACCATGAAAAGATATGGTCCAAATATGATATTACAATCGTAAGAGGCCACTGTCATGTATGCGGTCTTTTATTATGTAGCTCAGGACGATGCATAATAAATGCTTTGTTTGTTTAGTTTTTGTAGAGACAGGGTCTTCTTATGTTACTCAGGCGGGTCTCTAGTTCCTGGCCTCAAGTGGAGCTGCCTTGGCCTCACAAAGTGGTGGGATTGCAGGCATGTGCAGTCCTACTCATGCTAGTACAAGTTAATGCTTTGGTGGTTTCCAGATGGTTAAAATATAGAACTTAACATATTTGTGTATATGACACTTTCCGTTATGTTTTTCATATTGTTTAGATTTCTTTTTTTAAGTTGCGACTTGCAAAAACTCAACTCAAATTAATAGGAATATATTGGTTTACATTACAAAAAAAAAATCCAGACATAGAATTTGGCTTTAATTGTTTTTATATGTAAGTGTGCTAACATGTATCTTTACATAATATGAAGGGTTTTTTTTTTCCCCTCTATGTGTCATTCCTTTCTACTTTTCTTTGCATTTTGGCGTTATTTACTTTTATTGTAGGTAGGCTGTATCTGTCTGTAAGGTAGAGTGGGCATAACAATTTCTAGTCCAGATGTTTTTAATATCCAGCCTGAGCCTAACAGAGCTCTCCCAACAGTTCCAGCAGAGAATTCTGACTGGGTCAAATTCCTGTTTAGGATTCTAAGAGGAAGAATAGAAGCAGGCAATAGAAAATGTGACTGACCACTCCATTAAGACAATATTGGCATTCAGAAATACTTTCCCAAAGAAACAAAAAGAAAGAATGTATGACCGCCACTACACACAGAAACATTGCTTCTACAATCCAATATAGTTATAAAAAAATCAGTTAAATATGTATTTCAAAGAATAAAAATACTGTGTGGTGGCATCCGACCTGTAGTCTCAGCTACGTGGGAGGTTGAGGCAGGAGTATCACTTAAGCTCAGGACTTTGAGACCAACCTGGGCAACATGGAAGAACTTCATATCTAAAAAGTAAACAAATAAAATAAAATAAATAAAAATAAACAATTATAGAACCCAAACATGAGGATCAAAAAATAGGGTGTAGAAAATACATAATGATGTGTCATATTTTAGCAATATGTTCAGGTATAGTTTCCAATGAGACATTTTTATTCCCTTAAAATTGTAGCATATTTGAAGACCTCATAGGCAGTGACATACAGTGGAAAACTAAGGCTTTAAGCTGCTTTTGTACACTTGCTTCCTATAGGTGAAAATAAAGCCCATTTTGGAAGGAATTATCCTTTTAATTCAATAGTATTTTTAAACAACATCTTCCTGATTCATTGATGGATGATATTCATAAAAGGAAACCTTTTAATTCAAAGGATGTAAAGCAGTATGGAAAAAGAAACATGGAGGATCAGGAAGACCAGCTTAATTGAATATGTATAGGAGAATCGGCTATTGACTACCATTGCCTTTCATTGAAGTATCTTGAATTTTTAGCACCCCCTCTGAAGAATGAGTATTTCACTTCATATCTGAAGAAATTAATAATAAGTATAAAATTATTCATTTTTCCATTACTGTTTGCTATAATACATTATAGAGACTATAAAACCCATTTTAAGGACGGTGCCTGTGGCTCAAAGGAGTAGGGTGCCAGCTCCATATGCCAGAGGTGGTGGGTTCAAACCCAGCCCCGGCCAAAAACTGCAACAAACAAACAAACAAAAACCCATGTTCAAATAATGATTTAAGCAGTCATATTAGTTAAACAAGCACTGAACTGTAGTCAGGGCTCTGTTACAACTTTTTGACCTTCTCAAGGCTGGTAACTTCCTCATCATGACTCTGTTTCTTCGTTTCTGAAATGAGGATCTTGGTCTTAATGATCATTGAAGTCTCTTCTAGCTACAGCAGTAGGCTGTAAGTTTCTGAATCACCTGCTGTATGTTTCTCTGATTTTAGCAGTTATGATCTGAAGGAAATGCGTGTAGATTTGGTTTTGAATAATCCCCATTTTAGAAGGTAGGCAGTGTTGGAAAGCAGGTAGAGATACCTCTTACCTGCCCATTTTGAACATGACTTCCATGAATGTATATTAAGTACCAGTTTTAAGGAATGTCAATGAAAAATTATCAAAGACTTTGGTAGATAAAAATAGTGTGGAGAGAGAATATGGAACCAAATATGGTGATGTCTGTAAGTGTATTTCTGGCAGATTTCAAATGTGGGCTTTTCTTTCCTTTTGAACATGCCAAAATCTTGCATCTAACAGTTCTAATGACATTTCTGTTCACACACACACACACACACATGCTATGTTATCTAGTAAAATGGTTGTGGAATTAACATTTTTCCTGGAAGGAATGTTATCTTATTTAATGACCAAATCATTTTAAGGCAGCACAACAGAATTTCATAGGAACTAAATCTATTTTTTCACACCGATCATGCATGTTTTACTCGAGCATTGAGTCATTAGCATGTTTATAATGGTTCTAATTTAGCACAACATTTTCTGAATTTTATCCTTGAGTCATTTACAAATTGTTCATATTGAATAAACAAAGGAAACAGATTGCATTTTATACTTAGTAATTTATCTGAAAGAAGAGGGGAGGGTTAATTGTTTTAAAGTTTTGGTCTGTTTGGGGAAGTGAGCCTGCTTTTTCAATGCTAGGGATAAATGCCATTTCTCATCTTTTTGGAGATGGGGGGGTGGTTATGGAGGAGTAAAATGAAAAATTAGGACCAGGACAAGATTGGCCACTCCCAGAGGGGAGTGTGGAGCAAAAGGGGAGCTGGCACGAGATTATCCAAAACAGTTGGTGCATTCCTTAATGATCAAGTGCTTGAGAAGTCCAGCTCTTCCTGGCAGAGCATCTGTGTTGATGTTTATATCATTGCCCTGCTGTATGGGAAAGGCATGCTTTCTCTTGCTGCTTGGCTAAAAATAGGATGGAATATAGCATTGTATGAGATATTTTAAGATAGCAAAAACATTTAAGAGGTTAAAGGTTTGATTTTTGGATCAAAAAGATCAGTGATACAATTCCATGGTGTTACTTGCAGACTGAATTTTATCTAGTGTGTTAGTGATCATACTCTTGGTTAGGGGAGTCATTCTAGGTTTATTTGGTGCAGTCAGAAAAACCTACTCTGCTGTCTTTTCTGTCAGCCTCCTCCAGCATGAAGAGCAGGCCTGAAAACAGCCTCTATTTATACCCCCTGTTCTTATTTGGAAAATCAGTTGTTTCACTTGAAAGAGAGAGAGAGAGAGAAGGAGGGAGAGGGAGAGAAAGGAAGACAGAGGAGAGTACAAACAGTCGTCAGGGAGTGTGCTTTGTACGTTATAGTGACTTCAAAATAAAACTGGCACATTTTAGTGTCTAATTATTTTTAGTGAGCTTGGAGGGTTTTAATTAAAATTTAAGAGTGCTCTTCAAGCTCTCCAAGCTCCAATTTTATCCTACTGTATTGTGGAGCACTTGCCACCGTGGAAAAATGTACAGTAACTGGCATGTGCTTCTCTGTTTCCTAACGAAAAATGTGGGATAAATAATTAGAGGGGGGTATAGGCATATATTGTTGGATTTAGTTGTAAAGCAGCATCACAGATACTTATGATAAGTTATCATTGTTCTTGGACACATAGAAAACTTACTGCATTTGAAACTTATGATTCCTATGGTAAAAATAAAAGGAATTGCCTTACTATTAATATTTTCTTAGAAGACTTAACAAAGCAATAGGAAACCTGCATACTGGGTTGATAGACATTGTTTTTCTGCACTAAAATATTTTAAAGATATTTTTATGTAGTGTTTCTAATACTTTAGCATTTCTAAGTTTAAATATCACTTTGAAGTGAAAAGAATAATAAATGTTTAGTTACAAGTAAACTGTTTTAAAGTACAATAAATTTCTTTTCCCTTTTTCTCCTGCTTTAATTTTAATGATGACTTATTTACTCTCCCTGATTCATGTGAAAGACCTTTATTATGTACAGAATAGCAGTTACTATGTGAATAACAGTTAATATGCTATAGCTTTGTCTAACGAGGAGTAATTAATATTGTTCCTAAAGTGTCTTATAGATTAGAAAATAAATACCTCACAGAATCTCACTTTGCATTTCTCTTACATTAAGAAATTATTAGCAGGCAAAAATATTACTGAATCTCCATAAAGCACTTTTTACTTACCTGGCCTGAAACCTAGGAACTTATGGTGCAGAAAGTATGCAGGGTATTTAAAAAATAAAAGAGTTCTGAATTGTTCTTGGATACAGAGAAAATTTATTGCATTTGAAATTTATGATTTCTTTATTCCTTTGGAGGAAGTTCTTGAAAGAAAACGACTTACATTTGCAATAGAAAAGAAAAAACCCAGAAACTATTTGTTTAATTATCATGAAGTCATAATTTATAACATATCAAAACCCTTTATAGTGGTCTGACACCTAGCCTGCAGGGCACACGCAGATATACGAGGACTTTTTTACTAATCTGTGCTGGCAGATACCATGAAAATTATGCACTGAATGTTTTGTTTTTGTTTTTTTTTTTTTTTGCTCATCAGCTTTTTCTTAGTGTTTGCGTATTTAATGTGTGGCCTAAGATAACTCTTTTTCTTCCAACGTGGTGCAGAGAAATTAAAAGTTTGGACATTCCTGCACATCCTTGCTTAAAAGATAGAGGAGAACTGAAATCTAGCTGATTTTTGATAGTCATGTTTTAATTGCTATTATTATAAACATGAAACAAGATAAATATAAGGGCCTTTAGTTCATTAAATAAGTATTGGTTAATGGAAAGAAATTATTTCAAAGAACAGGAATTAATTATGCATTTTCCTCTTTACTACATTAGCTTTATGATTTACATTCATTTTAAAACATGTACATATTATGGTAACATGTTTTATGCTATACCATTGTGATTCTTTATCTCAATTTTCAAAAGTCATTTGGTTCCTTTCCTGTTTTCAGTTGAAAGACAGCTCAAATACACGCACTTCTTTTTTTCTGTTGACAATATTTTAATTTCAGATTAATATGAGGGTACAAACAATTAGGTTACAATGTGTGTGTTTGTGAGGTAAGGTCCCTGTTGTAGTTGTGTCCCACACCCAGGAGATGTGCCATATACCTTATATTGCGCCCGTTGGTTGGGAGCACAGCGATCGCCCTTCACCCTCCCCTTGGTTCCCTCCCTCCCTTCCCCCTCAACGTGAATTAAATCTAGTTTTTCTCTTGAGTACACTAAACTTTGAATAGTCAAACTCAGATAACAAAATTTGCTGCATATTGTTTTCTTATTTTGATGATGGTGGTACCCTTGTAACTACAATGGTTTTAATTGTTTTAAAATTAATTATTTAAAACGTATTTATGTTTATAAAATAATCCAAGAGTATCTTGAGGAAGTTCATTCCTTTTTTTTTCCCCCCTTTTGGCGTTCCAAATGACTACTGTGTCAAAGCTGCTCAGCATGTTCTTACTTTTTCCGCGTACATAATGCAAACTGGCCTTTAGTTTTACTTCTTTGGTTTTTGCATTCATGCTGGATCAGAATATGACGAAGTTTGATCTGATCCAAATTACCTCTGTAAAACCAGTTCCCTGTTAATGTGGTTGAAGGAGGGTATGTGTGTGCGAATTTTCTCTTTTAATTTGTGTCCTTACCTGGATATCCTTTTGAGTGAGAAATTTGAAAATACAAATTTTCATTTGTAACTTTATATCTATTGCATGTATGCTCATGTCAGACTAGAAACCTTTCAATTGTGCCAATAGTGTCCTCTGCCTGTACAGAACCTGGTACCAATATACTTCTGTTCTTTTTCACTAATCTTACTTGTACCCTTAGAGGTTTATCAGATGGGTAATTAGGAGAGAACCAGAGACTTTTTCAAGTCTCTCTTCTTCCAGAGGCTTTCTCATAGTTTTGAGTCTTCTTGGAATCTCTTAACATTGAGATTAAACATGGATAAGGTTGAATGTAGTGACTTTTATTGTCCTTAGATAAAGGCAATCAGGGATTGTTATTAAATATTTTCATGTAAATGTAGACGTGCAAAGGTTGCTTTATTTTTTCTTCTGGTTTCTTCTGTTGAAATGGGAACACATATTGCTAGATTAATTCAGCATTATAGTAAGGATTAATTTCTATCAGGAATGTGAAAGGCATTGAAGTTATGAACCATTTTATTAATGAGTAACTTTTATGGAAAGTTCTGTTAACATAGTTTGATTTATGTTTGAAGTATGTATTCCTGTTGCCTGTATAATTCCGTTTTTCTCCCATGAAGTTTTAGCTTTTTTTTTCTCGGAGCTCTAAAAGATTTCAGCACTATTTATAGAAACGAGCAATGTATTTTAGCCTGTTTTATATCTAGTGTTTGTTTAATCATAGTATATGGACTTGCTCTGAATTTGTGATCATTACAAATGAGCTGGGCATTTATCTTTGCTATAATACTAGTATTTACTTGCAACTCAAATTGAATTAAACCAGTTGTGTTTTTGCATTTGTATTGATAATTATCCATTTAGTGCAATGACATAACATGAAAAAAGGGTTAAAAGATGTAACAAAATTGGGTAGGATATGGAGTTCAAGACTTCTTAGTTATTCTTATCTAGTATATAATGTTGCGTCAGTCTCTCTCAGAAATTCAAACCTGATTTGAGAAAAAGTAATCTCTGACAGACATGGCTTTGAAGTCCTAAACTTAGTCCTAAACTTCTTAAGTCCTAAACTTAGTTTTATCTTTTTTTATGACTTCAGCATAAAAACCAAACAGATATCGAACAAAATATATCATTTTGGCAATTAAATACAAACTGAACATTTGCACATGCAAGTAGGTACCATTGGAATTCCAGGTCAGTCAGAATCCAATTTTTGAAGCACAGTGGTAGATCCCTTAAAAAAATAATAGGAAAGAATGGAAGAAAGAAAAAAGGAAGGCAGGATGAAAGGAAAGGAGGAGGGGAGAGCAAGAGAAGTGGCAGCAAGCTTTCACTTAATAAAATAAAGCTGCCTTCTTTTCAGAAAGAACTTTGGCTTCTCTGATAGCCAGCTAGTGTGGTTGTTCTTCATCAGCCAAAGGTTTTCACAACACATGGATCTGGATTCCATCCATTCCTTGATTGATTGATTGTGTCATGGATAAACGTTAATTGTTTTCACCAATACTTTCTAACCATGCAGTGGTCTTCTCATCTCTTAACCAGGGCTCACTGTCTTTTTCTGAAGCTTATCTAGCTTCTAAAGAGATCCATCTTGACCTTGCTGTCATTCTGAAAAATTCAAGGAGGATTTAGAAGCTGGAGAAAATATGAAAGGGAAAATGCTTAAAAGAGAGGTACTGATATGAGAGAGAAAAGGCATTTGGAGTTGGAGTAACTATTTTAAATACAATTTTAAAAGAAAGTTATCAGAATTTTGACACTGGAATGTTAAAGTTTAATAGGAGTATGCTTTGCACTAAGGATTTAGTATTTAAATCTGCATTCCCTTTTGGAAACATGACCTATTTGTTAAGATTGAGGTTTAAAAGGTACAAGTAAATAGTTGCAAGCAGTAGCACTAGTTGCAAACCATCTGCATAGAGAGAAAAATAACTCACTGAAAAAATTTTGATAGTTATTAGGACACTTGAAAGTTTGAATTCTCCATGAATCATTATAAAAACAAGTGTACTCACTGCCTATAATCTGGAATGTTATTTAGAAATGTAGTAGGCAAATAATACATAGGTATTTAAATATATATTTTCTTTAATAAAGGTATGCTCTGCTTTTTAATATACAACTTTTAGCAGTTTTCCTTGCCAGGGGACAGAGAACATCTTAAGTTTATTTTCTTCTCATTTTGTCCTAAATGGATATTTTACAGAAGGTGGGTTTCTTTTTTTAAGGACTAAGTGATTACAGATTGATTGGCCTTTTCTCCCTTGAAGATCTGTCATTATTCCTTGCATAGCACATAAATTTTCTTTGGACTTGAAAAAAAATCACCTAGGGTAAAAGGAATATCTCAAATTAAACTCATTGAAAGGAACCTCTTTTTCTGTCCTATAGTCTAAGAAATGACAAATGTCGATTGAATACTACTAGAATTACAATACTAAAATAAGATTATTGAGAATTTATCTTTATTTCCCTGGACAGTAGTTTAAATGATCTTCTGTTAAAAATAAACTGAGTTGTGGTGTTTTACATTAGAGAAATGTAACTGTCTATATCCTAGGGTTAAAAAAACAGCAACAAAAATAGCTTTGTGCATTTTTAAATGAGAGAATTTCTTAATAAACTGACCTTCTGAATTTGTAATATACATATATTTTTAATGGTCACTTTTGTATTTTAACAGATTCCTCCTGCATGGAAAAGCTACTTTCAAAAGATTGGAAGGAAAAAATGGAAAGATTAAATACCAGTGAACTTCTTGGAGAAATTAAAGGTACAATATAAAAAATATCAAACATATCAATGAACAGATATTATTTTATGTAGCAGTATATTTGCTGATCTGTACCATAACACTAAATTCTTGCCTCTAACACTTGATTATACATGAGAAGATAAATGTGTAGTGTTTCCATGAACTTCCATTCTTTATAGTGCTGACAGGATGAAATTTTTGTCTCTTTTTGTATTAGTATACAAATATATAACTTATAAAATATACTGGCTCGTTTATTTGCTTAACAAAAAAGTATGAAAAGAAAAAAGTTATGTCAAGACATGACCAGATTAAGTCAAAGATAATCTTATTTCTTCCTTTTAAAATCATAATCGATTGATTTATAAATCCAAATTAATTGCATCTCTTCTGAAGGAGTTTATAGAGTTTGTTGTATATAATGATTTGTGGGTGGATTCTGACCTTGGTTTGAATCTTAACTCTGCAAGGATCTTTGCAGAAGTCACTGAACTTTCCTATATTTTATATTCCTCATTTCTAAAATGAGGGTAATAATAGTACTTATTTCATAGGCTCATAAAGAAAGCTAATATAATACATGTAAAGCTCTTAGAAAAGTATCTAGCACTCAAAGTATTCATGAGTGTAAGTTGTAGTAGTTGCCATTATTAATATGCCCATGGGATCATATGTTGATAATCTCAAAACAGATTTCATGGGATTTAGCATTTCATGATTTCTGACTCAGGTGAGGATCAGAATCTTTATTTTTGAATATATATGACTGTTCTTATTATGTTTTGACATGTTAAGAAATGGAAAATCTCAGTCCATTCTAGTATTAAGTTAGCCTATCAATAAGAGTTATACTTATTGCCTAACCAAACTCTCATTGATTCATTTATGGCTAAAATACTGTTTTACTAGTTTCTTTTGCATCATATGTTGAATCCATGATCATTCATTAATTCTAACAGGTATCTCTTACAGACAGTCATCACTATGATATGCACTAATAATTTGGGAATGTAATTACATTAGTTTTATGAACTTGTCAAACAACTATAGGTAAATTTTCCCATTGGTTGTGGATAATATCTCAGTTAGGATGAATATTTGATAATAATTATCTGCTATAAATGGTATTTGGAATTTATTATAGAAAATTGCCTAGTGGTAAGGTGTGTTATGTTCAACTCAAATGAAGAGAAAAGGAGATCATCCTTTTCCTAATAAATGACAACTCATTCTATTAACTAATATAGTGTCAAAATCAAAAGGAAATTGGATATTATTTTGAGTTTCCCTGTTTCTGTTTTATACTCATAAAGGCCATTTGCTATTTTGGAAAAAAGAAGAAACTCAACTTATAACTGACGGGTAGAAAGAAAGTCATTAGTGACATATTCTCTATCCAGCTGCAATAACATGGTATTTGCTACTTTGCACGTCATTCTGTTTTTTTCCTTTCCAAAGTCATTGGTTTTGTAACAGTGAGAACAGAAATGGTTTATGCAAAGGCCAGCTTTTGCCAGCATGAATGATGGGGGTTTTGCTTTCTGTTAGTAATGTGAAAGCTAACATTTTATTATGTTATGACTCAACATCAAGTTTTCATCTTTCAGGGTATTAGCCCCCTACTTTCTGTCTTTCTTTATTTTTAATTCTAATTATAAATTTTAAATCCCAAAAAAATACTAGTCTTAGATATTTAAAAATGTTTAAATCTGAAAAGTGAATCATATGTAAAATTAAGCTTATCAAATTATTTTGCTTTTTCCCCTGGATTCTTTATGATATGTGAATTGTCATTTGTGTGCTATGCTGAGTTTTATGACATGAAATATAAGATTCTTACTATATTTATTTGGATTTATTCTGAATTGTCTCTTCTTACATTCTAATATTTTGTTGCCATGTGCATTGTACAGAAAATACAACATTAATATATTAATTTAATAATGAAAAATTTGGTTAAAATGTTATTTAAATCAGGGGTGTCCAACCTGTGGCTACAAGCCCAAATACTGATTTTATAAGGACTTTGTTTACTTATCTGTAATGTTGGATATCAGGAAAAGTATGCTGGGACTTTTTTTTTTTTTGCTAATCAGCTTTCATTAGTGTTTGTATATTTACTGTGTGGCCCAAGACAATGGGCCTGTTTTTCCAATGTACAGCAGAGTAAAAAAAAATAAAAAATGGACATCCCTGATTTAAATAGTTTGATACAACCACTACCAAAATTCAACATACATTTTTTATTCTGGTGGAAACCAGGTCAGTTATTACCCACCTAAATTATTTTTCATTATTCTGAAATTTTAAAGTGATCTAAATTATATATTCAGGAACACACACTATTGTGGGTTATCAATATTTAATGTTATACTTCTAACATTGTTATGGTTTTAATAGTTCTTCTTTTTTTGGATTATAAAGTTGATACACATTTATTTGTAAAAAACATAGAAAAACACACAAAAGGAAATACACTGTTCTCTAATTCTAACTGCATTCTTATTATAATAGACTTCTAATTTCAACTTACCTACATTTGTTAAATTTTTCCCATAAAATCAGGATCATTGCTTTAACTATGTTTTTGTAATCTGTTTTCCCCACTTACTGATAAATTATGGATTTCCTTGTGATTAGGTCATCTCCTAAAATATTATTTATGTTGACAGAAAATAGTTCATAAAGTGAGGTTTTCATAATTCACCTGAACTTCTTATTCATCTTTCAAGTTGTTTTTATTGTTCCTCAGTATAAAGAGCACCTTGAACATGGATAAGCTCTTATTAAGACTTTTCACCTTATTGGTGGTGCTTTCCTTAGGACATATTCTTAAAAATGAAATTCCTGGGCCAAAGAGTATGTTCTTTTTAAAAAGGCTTTGGAATTATATTCCAGGAAGAGTATAGCAGTTTCTGCAAGTGCTTATTCTCTTGCTCTCAATAACAAGTATCATTACTTCAAAGATTTCTTGCCAGTTTTATTAGGTGTGAAACAATATATCGTTGCTGATTTAATATTAATTTCTTTGATTATTAGTAAGAATGAAGACTTTTACATAAATTTATTTGCTATTGGCTTGGCACCTGTGGTTAGGGCGCGGGCCATATACACTTGGGCTGGCTGGGTGGAACCCAGCCCGGGCCTGCTAAACAAAAATGACAACTACAACAAAGAATAGCTGGGTTCTTCAGAGAAGTTGCTAAGTCATGGAAGAAGCCCAAGTGCCCATCGACCCATGAATGGATCAAAAAATTATGATACATGTATACCATGGAATATTATACAGCCTTAAAGAAAGATGGAGACTTTACCTCTTATATGTATACATGGATGGAGCTGGAACATATTCTTCTTAGCAAAGTATCTCAAGAATGGAAGAAAAAGTATCCAATGTACTCAGTCTTACTATGAAACCAATTTATAGCTTTCTTATGAAAGCTATAACTCAATTACAGCTCAAGAAGAAGGGGAAAGGGGAGAGGGAGGGGAGGGAGAGCAATTGGTGGGACCACACCTACGGTGCATCTTACAAGGGTACATGAGAAATTTACTAGGTGTGGAATATAAATGTCTTAACACAACAACTAAGAAAATGCCATGAAAGCTATGTTAACCAGTTTGATGAAAACATTTCAAATGGTATATAAAACCAGCACATTGTACCCCATGATTGCATTAATGTACTCAGCTATGATTTAATTTAAAAAAAAAAAAAAGAATGGAAAAGCAAGAATCCAACGTCCTTGTTCTAATATGAAGCCAGTGGACGGTCTAATACACATCCACATAAGAGGAAAACTCAAATTAGTTCAAGGTGGGGGTCGCGGAAATGAGGGAGCGGGGAAAAGGGAGGAGGGAAGAGAATGGGTGTGCTCCAACTTACTGGGCACAATGTTAGGTATGGCACACCCCTTGGGGGCAGGACAGAGTTATAAGAGGGGCTTTACTTAAGAAATGCAAACAATGCAACCTAATTCATTGTGCCCTCAATAACCTGAAATAATAATAATAATAATAATAATAATAAAAGCAAGGCCAGAGTCTGAGCCCTCTGTGGAAACAACAGGATTTTCTTGAAACAGTGATCTTCTCTTTCATGGAAAATTGGAAACGTTTACACAGGGGTTTATGGAAATCTTATCTTGGGTTGTAAAAGCTGACCGATAGGAGATGGATTTGTTTATACAGGTTTATTAAAATTAGCTTTAGTCTTGATAATACACTAATATAAAAATAGAACTTGGTTTTCTCCTGGGAACAAGAATGTTATGTCAAATCAGGAAGAGATAATAAAAGACTTGTTTATCTTTCGCGTAAACTGTAGTAAAGAGGAGAAGGGGAAAGTCTGCCTCAAGCTGCCTTTATTAGGTCCTTTCATTGGGAACCTGAGTCTACTCGCTATCAACAAGTTTTGTTTTTTGAAATCTTTGGATTATCAATTTGGCTAAATGAATGGCTATTACTTTACCTGTGACTCTATTCTGATCATTTTAAATTTTTTATTTTATTTTACTTTTTTTTTTTTTTTTGAGACAGAGTCTCACTTTGTCACCTGGGTAGAGTGCAATGGCATCATAGCTCACGGCGATCTCAAACTCTTGGGCTCAGGCAATCCTCTTGCCTCAGCCTCCCAAGTAGCTGGGACTATAGGTGCCTGCCACCCTGCCTGGCTATTTTTAGAGATGGCGTCTCACTCTTGCTCAGGCTGGTCTTGAACTCCTGAGCTCAAGCAATCCACCCGCCTCAGCCTCCCAGAGAGCTAGGATGACAGGAGCAAGCCACTACACCCAGCCTCTACTTTACTTTTTACTTTACTATTTTATTTATTTTATGATAGTAGAATGTAGTGTCATCAACATAGCTCACAGCAACCTCAAATTCCTGGGCTGAAGCAATTCTCCTGCCTCAGTGTTCCAAGTAGCTGGGACTACCATGCAAGGCTAATTTGATTTTTTCTAATTTTTGTAGAAATGGGGTCTTGGGGTCTCCCCCTTGCTCAGGCTGGTCTCGAACTCCTGGCCTCAGATAATCTTCCCACCTCAGCCTTCCAGAGTGCTAGCATTACAGATGTGAGCCACTGCACTTGGCCTATTTTACTTTTGTTTTAGAGAAGGAATCTTGCTATGTTGACCAGGCTTGTCTTGAACTCTTGGGCTCAAGTGATCCTCCTGCCTCAGCCTCCCGAGTAGCTAGGACTATAGGTCGGTGCTACCACACCTAGCTCTTTCTTAATATCAAGTGTTTTCAACCTTTAATGTTTGGCATACTTTCCAAAACCAAATTGCAAACTCTAAATTTAGTCTTTTTGACCTCGAACTAACTTTCTGGATTTTAGGGTCCCTGGAAGTCCAAGACAGATATAATAGGCTTACTATGTTAAAATCATATGGGAAACAATGTTTAACTTCCTTTGAGTTATAGTTGTATAAATGTGCTAACAGTGTGTTCCAAAAATATGAGATTCCCCAAATTCTGACATCTTTGTATATGTAAGCAGTAATAATTATGATTATCATGTTAAATCATTACATGCCACAGACTTAACCAAATTTCCTCATCAATTGTATCTTTAACCATGGCTATTCTAAGTCTTTGGTCATCCACACACAATTACCGTTTTATTTTAATTCTTCTTAAAAAGTGGTTTATAATCAGGTGCAGTTCAAAATTTGCTGCTTCTTCAAGGAAATTCATGAAAAAGGACTCTGACAAATACTGAATACAGATTTCTGATTAACTTTAAAAATCATACCATTGGACTAAGTAAAAACTTCTAGAATACTAATAAAAAAAAAAGAGGCCAGGCGTGGTGGCTCACACCTGTAATCCTAGCACTCTGGGAGGCCAAGACAGGTGGATCGCCTGAGCTCAGGAGCTCGAGACCAACATCAGCAAGAGTGAGACCCTGTCTCTAAAAATAGTCAAGTGCTGTGGCGGGCACCTGTAGTCCCAGCTACTTGGGGGGCTGAGTCAAGAGGATTGCTTGAACCCAAGAGTTTGAGCATCTTGCTGTGAGCTAAGATGCCACAGAACTCTACCCAGGGTGACAAAGTGAGACTCTGTCTCAAAAAAACAAAACAAAACAAAAACAAACAGATACATTCATGAAGATTGCTAGCCCAACATCAAGAACAAAAATTAATTACATGGAACTGAACCGATAGAGAACCACAATGATCTTTATGAATTTTTTTGTTTGAAACGTTGCTTGACTCTCTGTATTTTTTCCTTTTCAGCTATTTACAGCTTACAGCAATTGGGTAACGTAGAATTTTCTGAGTAAAACTGAAACGAAACACTTACCTTTCCCTGTACCTGATTTCTCCAAAATTTAGAAATTACTTGTGAGTATTCTTATTTTGTGGCAATATAGTTACCTGCATAAGCTTAATAAGTATGTGTGTTCTTTTGTAACAGGACAGATTGGAGGCAATAGAAATTTTACCAAGGCTTGGACTAGAATGGTATGTTTTCAGAGATGACCAGACTGCTCTGAGGAATTAATGTTGACATCATAGAGCTGATAAAAACTCTTTAGAAAGAATAGCCTGGTATATCGTCTACACAGTTTCCTTATAAGGTTCTTTGACCTCGAGGTAAGTGAAGAATGTCACTTTCTGACAGGCCCAGGAAACTCAAGATGTTTTAGGGACTTTGGGCAGAGAGGAAGTCACCCAATTTGTACAGGTATTATAATCACAGTATGATGATGACTCCTAGGCTTGGCTTCTTAGCTTTTGAGAGGCTTTTAAAAGTCTAATCTAAAATTCCTCCCAGAGAAAGTTCCAGCAAAGCCAACTTAGAAGGAACCTGTAGGGCCCATCGATATGCTTGCTGTACTTTATGCAAATAATCAGGTCAAGTACAGTAAGACCAAAATTTATTTGCAAGTAAATTGGTCCTACTAAGACTTATCTTTGGTAAAAAAAATGAAGAACTGGAGAGAGAAAAATTACGTTTCAGAAGAAAACTACAGGATACCTGTTGTTGGATTCCAGCACTGACCATTGTTTTTGAATTTTTAGCATGTTTTCCTGCAAATTGGCCTGAATCCTGGATTATTTCTTAGCTAAAACAAGTCTCCAAAGAAGGACCAGGTTTTCATTTTCTTCGTGACGTTTTTAGTTGGCTCCCCAATAGAACAGACTTCTTTTTTTTTTTTTCCTTTTCCTGTTGTAGCATACAAATTCTCTATTTGATTATAATCTGTAAGTGCATTATATTTCTGCTATGCTGGTCTTATTTTAGTTCTTCTGAGAAAACTAAACTCAGGGTATTATGAAGATCAGAAATGATTCAACAGACAACAGCAGCTATATAAATCGATGACTCAACTGGGGTCTCACTTTAGCCACCCTGTCATTCCATCCAATTCTGTTTTGGTGCTCCTAAAATTCCTCACTGAGGCTGGGTACAGTGGCTGACACCTGTAATCCTAGCACTCTGTGAGGCCAAGGCAGGTGAATCGCCTGAGCTCAGGAGTTTGAGACCAGCCTGAGCAAGAATGAGGCCCCGCCTTTACTAAAAATAAAAAAATTAGCCCATGTCATGATGAGCACCTGTAGTCCCAGCTACTCTGGAGGCTGAGACAAGGGGATCACTTGAACCTAGGAGGCTAAAGTTGCTGCGAGCTAGGATGATGCCTCACTATCTAGGTAACAGAGTGAGACTGTGAGATTCTGTCTCAAAAAGAAACAAACAAACAAAAAAATGTGGGGGGCTGGGACTCGGTGGCTCACACCTATAATCCTAGCACTCTGGGAGGCCAAGGCAGGTGGATTTACTTGAGTTCAGGAGTTCAAGACCAGCCTGAGCAAAAGCAAGACCCCAGCTCTACTAAAAATAGAAAATAAACTAGCCAGGTGTAGTCCCAGCTACTCCGGAGACTGAGACAAGAGTATTGCTTAAGGCCAAGAGTTTGAGGTTGCTGTGAGCTACGATGCCACAGCACTCTACCCAGACCAACAGAGTGAGACTCTGTCTCAAAAAAAAAAATTTCCTCACTGAGACTTATCCCCACCCACCCAGATGAGGCAGGACCATCCAGAAATGAGCCTTCCTAGCGACTGAACTCTAGAACAGGAAAGGGGCCCAAAGCTAGCTGAGGCGGGGTGGAAGGGTTGATTAAACAAGAAACATAAAACAGTGTGGGCTACAAGGGGTTTGCAAAATCTGTCGGGCCCGGAGGAGACTTTAGTCACACCCCACACGCCCATGGCCCGGCAGTTGTTTAAAGACATTCTTGTTCCTCACTAGCAGCCTCACCCCTGACAGTCACATTCCTGGCATTTATGATAATACACGAGAACAATGTATACAATAGCTTACATTTACTCGATGTAATTTTTTGGTGAATAATTTAGGAACCACCTCTTCTTTTTCCATAAAAACCCTCTTGTAACTGCTACCAAGGGGAGTGTAAATTCTGGGCAACAGGAATCTACGCTTCCAGGTGGCCATGAAACTTGGAGTTGGACTAAACGCCATGCCTATAAGCACATTTTCTGAATCTCATTATTTAAGGTTGACACTTATGCCAACAGCAAAGTCACTAGGAGATTAAAAGTGGTGAACTTGGCTCGGCGCCTATGGCTCAACAGGCTAAGGCGCCAGCCACGTACACCTGAGCTGGCGGGTTCGAATCCAGCCTGGGCCCACCAAACAACGATGGCTGCAACCAAAAATGGCCGGGCGTTGTGGCGGGCGCCTGTAGTCCCAGCTACTTGGGAGGCAGAGGCAAGAGAATCGCTTGAGCCCAGGAATTGGAGGTTACTGTGAGCTGTGATGCTACGGCACTCTACCCAGGGTGACAGCTTGAGGCTCTGTCTCAAAAAAAAAAAAAAAAAAAAGTGGTGAACATTCCTCATCCCTCAAAGCCGTGTTTTGAGGCTTTTCTGAGAAAACCATAACAGTCTTTCAGAATCTATTCCACTGGGCCAGGTTTTCAAAGGCAAATGGGTTCCCAGAGGCCCCCAAGGATATCACTCTCAGTTAGCACCACATAGGAATAGCACCTCTTCAGCAGAAAAATGTAGTGGGGGGGAGGGAATGTCAGGAACCCTGCAGGCCTTCCCTCCACCTTGCAAAGGGCAGAGGCCCACTGTGACCTAAGGATCACATGACTTTCTCTAATTCTGCATATCTCTAGGCCCTGGCCCAAATGTGCATCCATCAGTCTAGTGTGGGGCACAGAGACCAGTCCAAAGTTCAGCCTGAATCAACTGCAGCCAAAGATAACCCAGGGATTTCTGTCAAAGATTTTTGGGTCTAATTTTTTTCTTTTTTACTCATGGGCCATTTTGGATTAACATGAGGACCCTTCCACCAGCTTAGGTGAAGGCAGAGATGAATCACTCACAGGACTTAGAGCCTCTATGAGGACCTGCTAGGCAGAACTACATTCTTCTTCCATTCATGCGATCTGTTCTTGCAAAAACTGGGATCTGGCAGCAAAGGCCATGTACCGTTTTACCTCCTTCAGCGGGAGACGTCCAGTCTGCACAGGATGTATGGCCAGCCAACACAACCTCAGTACTCAACAGAGGGGGAAAATGTGGGGAAGCACAGAGCCTGGCCTCGGGGGCCACCCCCTCGGCCCCCAAGCTGTCCAAAGCACTAGTCGCTTTCACCTGAATTATTCCAACTCCAGTCCTACCCCAGTCTCTAAGCCACTGAAGCCCACACCTCAATCCAAGTTATATTTTAACATGAAAATCTGATTATCAGAGAGTGTAAGAGTGCCCAGCACAAAACTACTCAATGTCTTCTCATTTCTTCTAAAATAAAAAAATCCCTAATGAGGCTTGCAGCCCCTTTCTCCACCACCCCATCACATTTGCTGCAACCCAGCCACCGCCATCTTTTCTGAGGTCTCCTCTGCTAACTCGCACAGCCTGAGTGGGGCTCCTATCAGATCATCTTGCAGTCCTATACTTTTCTCGAAGCACCCATGAAAGCTCTTATCACAGAGTCTGCCTGCCCACCTGTGCCCCCTCCAGACCACAAGCTGCACAAACCCAGCCAGTCTGTGGCATTCACCACTAGACACCCTGAGTCCAACACACTTCCCAGCTCACAGGAAGGACTTGACAATTACCTTAAGGCACAAGCCATGTTAAGTGGTGACACTAAGCCCGTAAGACTGGATTCTGAGGCCAGTGGTCTTCTGCTAAAACTGGGGGCTAGACACAGCCCCCTTGGGTTCCCTAGTGGCTGGGTGGCCAAGGCCAAGGGAGGAGAAACAGGAAGAAATCACCTTGCTTTACTCAGTTACTGGGCTCCCTCAGCTGTTATCTGGGGTCTGATAAGGCTAATCCTCCTTATCACTGAGATAAGGGGACAGCAGATGAGCAGAGAAAGTAAAGGGGCCTAGGGCACTTCCAGGAGGCAAGGAACGGCCTGAAGCCTGGGATTAGCTATTTCAGTTACAGCCCTTTCAGTTACAGCCCCTTTTGAAGCACCAATGGCAGAGTTTTGATTTCAGGATTTGGGATTAGAGATGCTAAACTGGGTGTGCAAATGTCCCAAATCCAAAATACTTCTGTTCCCAAGCACCCTGGATAAGGGACACTCCACTTGTAATATCACCTCTGTTTGACAGATGAAGTTCAGATGAGGTTCAGCTGCTCATGGCGCAGTTCACAAGCAACAGAGATTTGAGACACGCTGAAGCCCCTGGAACACCTCAGAGACCCACGATGAGATGGGTCTGATGGGACAGGCCAGTCCTAGAACAGCATTTCCCACCTGGGGAAAGAGGCTGCCCTAAGATGGGCAGTGACCTACCCAAGGTCACTTGACTGCCGCCTGGCACCATGGCTCAGCTCGGGGGTCTCTCCACTCCAGGCCCTAGCCTCTGCCAGGAAATGTCTTCAGGGTAAGGAGCTTCCAAGAAGGGCAGGAGTCTCCCCAATCCCCTGGGGTGAGCGGGGTCAAGCCTAATGGGAGAGGTTTTGCATCTGGGGTAACTAATTATCACTGAACAAAGGGAAGGGATTGAGGACATGTGATTACCATACCTCCCACCCTGTCACCATCACCATCCTCCTGCTGCTGGGACCCTCTTTTTTTTTTTTTTTTTTTCTTTTTGAGACAGAGTCTCAACTATGTCGCCCTGGGTGAGTGCTGTGGCATCATAACTCACAGCAACCTCAAACTCTGGGGCTTAAGCAATTCTCTTGCCTCAGCCTCCCAAGTAGCTGGGACTACAGGCGCCTACCACAACGCTCGGCTATTTTTTTTGTTGTGGTTGTCACTGTTTCTTGTTTTTGTGTTTTTTGAGACAGAGTCCCACTATGTCACCCTTGGTAGAGTGCCGTAGCATCACAGCTCACAGCAACCTCAAACTCTTCAGCTTAAGAGATCCTTTTCTCCTTAGCCTCCCAAGTAGCTGGGACTACGGGTGCCCGCCACAACGCCGTTTTTTGTTGCAGTTGTCATTGTTTTAGCTGGCCCATGCTGGGTTCGAAACCGCCAACTTCAGTGTACATGGCTAGCGCCGTAACCACTGTGCTACGGGCACCAAGCCCTCTTGTCTTAATATTCCTGATAAAGGATGATCACTCAGGACAGCTGGTTGGTGGGAGGAGCATAAAACCACAGCAACTCTAACTCCAACTGAGCATTGCAGGTGCCCAGCACACTTCAAAGCGCTTTTCCTGTATGAACTCGTTTAATCCCCAAGACAACTCTACGAGGTGACTAGTACTGTCATCTTTATTTCTGACATGAGAACTTGAGACAGCACAGAGAGGGTGAGTAACCTGCCCAGGGCCAAGAGAGAAGCCTGGATCCAAACCCTGTTGTGTTCTGAGCCATTCCAACAGCAACTGTTCCACACCTACAGGAAGCAGAGCACTCCCAAGGGTACCAGAGCCCAGTGCTGCCTCACTGGGGACTTTGACAATGTTAGAAGCATCAGGATAATTGTAGGTTCTATTTATGCTTCCTCTCAAATACTTACAGAGCACACATTAGGTACCAGGCACCCAGCAAGCCACTGGTCACATCGTCACTGCTCCTTGCAACCACCTGCTACGTGACTGTTAATTACCCTCATTTTGCAGATGAGGACATTAAAGGTCCAAAGGAGAGATGCCTTGCCAAGGCCGCAAAGCACTAGATGACTATGGGTTCACTGAGTGGCCAGAAGGAGGGCAGCCCAGGCCAAAGGCACTGCCCCAGCCACTGTGCGTAGGAGTTTGAGAACAGAGTATGTCCATGGCATGGTTACAAGTGCCAACTCCCTACCCAGGGCAACCTGGACCCACCTGGGGCTGGGAAGGCTGGGAAAAACACTGGGTGGTTTTGATATTTTGAAAATTAAATAGGCTGGGTACAGTGGTTCAGGTGTATAATCCCAGCACTTTGGTAAGCTAAGGCAGGAGGATCATTTGAGGTCAGGAGTTCAAGCACGGTAAACCCGGCAAACATAGCAAAAATCTCATCTTTATAAAAATTAGAAAAAATTAGTTAGGCACAAAGGTGCTTCCCTATAGTCCTAGTTACTTAGAAGACTGAGTAAGGAGGACAGCTTGAGCCCAGGAGCTTGAGGTTGCAGTAAACTATCATGCCGCTGCACTCCAGCCTAGGCGATAAAGCAAGACACTATCTCAAAAAAAAAAAAAAAAAGAAAGAAAGAAAGAGAGAAGAGAAGAGAAAAAAAAGAAAATTAAACAGGCAAGTTTAAACAGAGAAGAATCCAAAATCACCCAGAATAACTGCAGGGCACAGGGCAGCGGCCAATACCAGCCCACAAGGCCACTGATATCAGATGGGCCGAGTAGGAGTCTGCACTGGGTTTAGCACAAGGGCAATTAAGGAACAGAAATTAACATTTGTTGTAAGCCTACTACGTGCCTGGACTAGCTAACTTATTAAATTATATATTAATCTGTATACTGTCTGTGTCCAAAGAGAATTGGCGGAGAGGTCTAAGTGAGAAGACACACGATAAAGTTAGTAGAGAAAAGGGCAGGAAGTCCTTTTCCTGGAAGGAGAAAGGAACCAGTCAATTGGGAACCCTGGTCTTCACTAGCTCAAGGCCTTGGACCAGTTTTCCTTAATTTCCACAGGCCTCAGCTGTTTAATCCGTGAAATGGGGAGAACACATAGAACCTACATCATAGGTTACTGAGGAGCTGAGTAAAATAAACCACATAAAAAGCAAATGTTAGTCTTTGCCAGCAGCCACCATCCCTGGGCCCATCCATTACATTCACATTTGTGGTGAATGTCTTAAATCAGCAACCAGTTATAAACATGTGTTGACAAGGAAGTTCACTGTCAGACACAGCTCTAGGTCCTGGGGACACACAGTCAGGCAGATAAGTCTATGAGGGGAAAACACCAGCTACAAAAACATATTTGCAGAGAAGCCTGTGTTTCTGTTGTTTCTTAAAAGCATATGCTGTATATCTAAGGAAAGTTAAAAGGATATTAACTGAAATGCTGACCATGGTTACCTCTGTGCAGTGAAATTACTGGTGGCTTTTGTCTTCTTTTTTTTGCTTTATCTGTACCTTTTACAATGAACATGTATTTGTTTAGTAAAAATAAAACACACAGGCCCATAGCAAGTGGTTACAGCGCCAGCCAAATACACCAAGGCTGGCGGTTTGAACCCGGCCCAGGCCAGCTAAACAACAATGACAACTGCAACTTGACAAAAAAAATAGCCAGGCGTTGTGGCAGGCACCTGTAGTCCCAGCTACTCGGGAGGCTGAGGCAAGAGAATCCCTTAAATCCCTACCGAGGGCGACATAATGAGACTCTCAAAAGTAAATAAATAAATAATTTTTAAAAAAATTATTACATGGCTCGGCGCCTGTAGCTCAATGGGCTAAGGCGCCAGCCACATATGCCTGAGCTGGTGGGTTCAAATCCAACCCAGGCCCGCCAAACAACAATGACGGCTGCAACCAAAAAATGGCCGGGCGTTGTGGCGGGCGCCTGTAGTCCCAGCTACTTGGGAGGCGGAGGCAGGAGACTCGCTTGAGCCCAGGAATTGGAGGTTGCTGTGAGCTGTG
>CAUYRH010120108.1:0-19002 GCA_963574655.1 Perodicticus potto
ATTTTACTTTATATTTATATATATATTTTAAAAAGTATATTTATTTTCATGCAACCAAATTGTATTGAGTCCCTACTTTTTCTCAGGCACTGGAATTAAAGGGTGAAGAGATCACAGTTCTTGGTTTTAATAAGTTCTTGAGAAGAATCAGACAAGTCAACCAGACATGAAAATTATGATGAGTTTTAAGACTGAAGAATTTTCAGGGTGCAGGTGCTATTTTTGACAACATGATAGACTTGATACGTATAGAAAAATCTACAATAAAGCATGATTTAAATGAACTTCAAATATGAAAAACTTGTTTTGATGCATGGCTAAGGCAAAGGGAAAGGAAATTCCTCGGAAGCCATAAATGCATAAACCCTGAGTCCACAGGCTAACCCAGTCCAGAGACAGAGTACTCTGAGTTGTATGCTGATTTCCAGGACCTAAGAACCTGGGTTTTAATGAGCAACCAATGAGTTGGAAGACAAACTTGGGCCTTTGGCAGGTTAATTAAATCAAAGATATCCACAAAATCCAGACCCTTTTGAGGAAAAACATGTTAAATGGGAAAACAAAGGGATAAAATCCACCCAACAAAATTACGTAGTCAAGTAATGTTCTGATTAAATAAGAAAAAGAAAATTAAATAATTTTTTTAAAATCACTTCTACAGTTCCTAAACTTGAGCTTGTGCTCATGTAGATTTGTGATCAAAAACTTATCTCTGTATAAAAGAGAGATAACTTATCTTTGTATAAAAAAACAAATCCAGAAGGAGCAAAAATAAAAACCTCTAGGCTTTACCTTTTAATGGCCCTAGCTTGATACTGTGTTGAAAAGGAAAAGGATAGATCCTCTCTGGAGAATGAATTTTAAACCAAGTCCTCAAAGAATTCCCACAGGCAAAGAACCGAAGAGAATGAGTTCACAAGTTCACGATCAAAACCACTAAACAGACAGGAGGGATGCCAGAATCTGGGTCAGCATAAAGAATACAGAGTCAGACCAACAAAGGCTGCAGGCATTTCAATTATAAACAAGAGAATACGAAACAAATATCTTTAATGTTTCTAAAAATTAAAAAAAAAGAATCAGAAGTATGATGAAGAAATAAGATATTATCAAAACCGATTAGGCAGATGCAAACTAGAAAACAAATTAAGCAAATAATTACTTCTAGAGCTAAAATGTGTATATGTATTTTTTAAAATGGCTACATTTAATTATAGATTGTATTGAAGAGAAAATTCATGAGCTGGAAGATTTATCTAAAAAAATTTATCCATAATATGCCCCCAAAATATAAATGGGGGAAAGAAACCTTAAGAGATATGAACAATAGAGTAAGAAAGTATTAATATATCTAATTAGAGTTCCCAAAAGAAAAAGACTGAAGTTAAAAAGAATGACGTAGAATTTCTCATAGCTGTTGAGAAGCAATGATTCTCAGATTCAAGAAACCAAATTGTAAGCACTATAAATAGTTGTAATTCATATTCAGATATTGTTCTGTCAAATACAGAACAACAAAGTCCTAAAAGGAGATATAAAGGAAAGCCAAAATACTAATAAATTTAATTAGATTAAATCTGACTTTTTTTTTTTTAATAGTGATATTAAAAATCAGAACAGTATCTTCAAAGTTCTGATTAAAAACTTACTGCCAACCTAAAATTCTATAACAAGTTCTTTAGGTAAAATAATACAATAATTTCAGAAGAACAATTGAAGAACAAAAATGGAATAAAGAAAACACTAAATACATGATTAAATATGAAAACATTTACTGCATTTAAATATTATAATATGAACAACTGGTACAGTTAAATAAACAGAAAAGAGCCAAAACCAAAGGACAACATTAGCATATTATTTAGAATTGGGATGGTCAGAGTTAGTGCATTACAATATCACCTTATTGTTTGAAAGAAGTTAAAGATATTAACCAAGTTTAGATTTTAAATTAAATATAGGTATATTGTGTGTGTATATGTCTATTTATTTATTTAACTTTCACAGCAGTTGAAAAAAATCGAAGTATGGGGGAGAGATATAAACCAATCCAAAAGAAGGCAAAAAATAAATCAAAAAAAGGCAAAAAAATCTGTATACTGCAAATGTGGAGAAGGAAGGATAAACTAATATAGTAGCTTTTAAAAACAATTGTGCATTTCCTAAAGGATTGAAACGTTCATTTTTTTGACACAGCACTGCCATTTCCAGGTTTATAATTTAAAAACACTTGTAATCTGTACTAGGAGAAATGTTCAAAAATGTTTATGAGGATTTCTTATAAAAAAAAAACAAAAAATAATGTCTCATCAGGAGAATGGATACATAAATTGTGATGATTTATACAGCAGAATCCTATATGGAAGAACTCATGGACTTTGGCCTTATGCCTCATCGTGGATGACTCTCAAAAGTATATTGTTGAGTGAAAAAAAAAGTCAGAAGAAGGTAATTCATTGGATTCATGAAGATAAAGTTCAAAAATAGGTAAAAGTATGTTATATGTTATGTCTGAATGCATATGTGGTCAAACTCCACAGAAACAAAAAAGATGATTAAAGAATTTAGGAAAGTGGTGACTTTTAGGGGGAGAGGAAAGGAATGAATTAGGGAAAGGCACATGAATATTTCCAAAAAGTTAGCAATTAACTGGATGTTGGATATCTGGGTGTTCATGTTATTATTATTCCTTAAAGTATATAGATATACTGTAAGCTTTAAAATGTTTGTAAAAACAATAAAATAAAGGGAATGGGAGAAAAAATGAATGCCAAGAATGCCGATGGGGGAAATGTGGGAATCTCGTCCTTAAAGCAGCAAAGTGGTGTCTAAGTTCTCCCGAGGACAGGGCACCTCTTTTTGGAGGATGAATGGACGTCTCCAGATGGAGTAGACGCCAGCTCAGAGGCACTTCAGAGCGTGGACAGTGGAAAAGTACAAGTGATTGTGTTTGTCTGAAGCCTGGGGTGCTGGAGGAGCCTGGGGAGGCAAGGCTGGAAAGCGAGGCAGGCGCCGGAGCCTGTTTGGAGCCTTGTTCTTGCTCATGTCACGAGCAGGAAGGCATTTAGCAGACTTGGAATTTCCTCTCAGTCCTGGCCTGAGATGTAATATTTTATGTGGGTGACAGGGATGAGATTCATTTTAAGTGAAGCACACATAAATCTTTATTTTGAACAGCCTCGCAGCACTCTCTTGCCAGAGGATAGGATGTGAGCCTCAACCCAGAGGGGACGGGAAGGGTCTTTTGGGTAGAAAGAGATAAATATCTCAACAGAAATACTGCCAGTATTTGAGCAGAAATAAGCATACAAAGTCTTTTTTGCTATGGTTGGAAAATTATCATGATGATATTAAATCTTTATACTTAAAATGTATTCCTGCTTTCAAGTGGAGTAACTTATTTGATGCTTAAAATTCAGATGAAGAAATTGTGGCTGAGGAAATTACCAGGTATCATTCACAGTTGATTAGAACCCTGGGCTCCTGGAAGTACTAGGAAGAGATTAAGAGTTTGGAAAACAAAAGTCAAGAAATGTTGAGTGTGAACACTAGGGCTGACTTCTCTGCCCTGTGAGGTTGAGGCAGAGAGAGGAGGACCTTTCCTTCTGTCATCACTGGTGCTTGTCATATGTGTCCACATTACATGGTGACCTAAAGAGGAAGGAGAAAGGGGTCCCATTCGTAGGGAAGATGGGCAAGAATATGACATAGCTCACAGCCTTTCTCAGAGGAGAATGATCAAACACAGATCTCTTAAGTGTCTAAGGCACCAACTCCCTTCAACAGATCATTGTACAGCACCCATGAAAGCAAATTTCTGCAATTTACCAGTTTGGCCATCTGGCACCTTAGTCATGAGTCATTGTATTTCAATGTTGACTGCTCCTTTGCTCTAGAGACAAATAAAGACGCAGTGCCCATTCATTTTCCTTCCAGACACTCTGCCCAGAAATCACATTCATTTGTGTTTAAATTAAAGATGCCCTCAGCTAAATTTTTCTGTCCTATCTGGAGTGAAAGTGGTCTCAGATATACCCTGGCTTTGATATCTGTAGGAGGAGGCAAGAAAGGAGGCTCCCTCAGCGATGATGCAGAACTGGTGTTGACTGGGGCATCATTCTGCCCTAAGTCCTCAGATGCAACAGAGTCAGAGAGTGGTCCTTAAAATAGATCACTGACTCAGAGTGAAACCCCGGTGAGACACAGTCACGGAGGACGGAACGGCTCAGCTCTCAGACAACTAGAAGAGCCCTATATGGGGAACTGGCGCCCTGCAGTAAGTAAACACACAAGAAACAGACACTTCTACTGCCTCTAACCTCCCAGAATCATGACAGGGAAGAACCTGCTTCTGAAGTTTAAGAACAACAAACAAAGCCAGGAGTTTTATAAAACAGTTGATGCTCATAGAAAATAGTTTCAGTGTTCTTATATACTTCCAGGGTGTGAATCTCATAGGAATTCTGTGGTTTTGTTTTTTGTTTTTTTGTTTGTTCGTTTTTGTTTTTGTTTTTTTGGATGATTTATCTTCCCTATTCCACAAGAAAACTGATCAAAGCAGAAGTACTTTGAGAGGAAACACAGTCCGCTGAGTTGCTGAAGTGCCCCTCAAGCTCCTGTATTGGGACGGAGAAGTACATCTCTGAGGCTAGCACCGGCCATTGTGATGGGAAAAGCCTGTGAGAGTCTGAGAACAGATCACTGCTTAATCCCAAGAAAAGTATTGCTGGGACAGCCACAGAATACATAAGCGCTCAAAGATGGCTGAGATTCTGGGCCTTTTGATGCTAGAGATTTTCTTTAAAAATGCTATTATTTGTGTCATCTTGGAAATTAATGTTAAAATTATTCCTAAAAAGAATCGGATGTATAAACCACTCTTTGGAAATACATTCTATGCTCGTCTCCCCGTCAGTAGAAGTACTTACTGGTATTCCTTATATTCTTGCCAAGCCCTTGAGCTGAGCACTCTCCTAGGATTTATTCGCGGCATCTCTTGTGCTTCTAAATAATTGAGCAGGATTTGCCTTCTCCATAATGTCTCGGTCCCAATTATACTAATCACATGTTGTTACTCTAACTTCATTCTCCACCTTCACAATTATTTCACAGTCTTTTTCTTGGACAAAGTTCTACCTTCTATTTTCTGGGCATTCCTTATCCCCAGTTCAGCAATCCTAAGTACTCATAGTTTGAGTTTTTGGCAGTTTATGATCCTTCCCTTGGCAAGGTTGATATGAAGCAATTCCAAAACAAGCAAATCCTAGTATGCCTCCGTTTTCCCAGAAAATATCATGATACACTCAACAACCTGTGTGTGTGTCTGTATCCTGTAAAATCCACCTAACATGTCACCTTGTCTCTGCATTCTCGGAAATATACAAGTGATACTAAGAAGTAGCTTCCCTTATGTCACCCGGTGAGTTAGAATAATCCTTGACTCCCAGCTGTTCTCTCACAGAGGTGCTAAGATCGTGGGTATTTGTCTAGGTATCTATTGGCTACTGGAATGGAGAGTTTTAACTCAGTTTTCTCTGGTCTTGTCAGAGCTTGATATTACACGATGCATTGTCTGGACTTCTGTCACTCATGGCTCCCTCCCCTCCTTGCTGCCAATAACTCTATTTCCTCTATTTGGTACAAATGGTGCCTGCAGTCACAAACATGCCTCATCGTCATTATCACCACACCTTCCACCCCTCGGGCCCTGGTGCTTCCCTTCCCAAATATCCAGGGAAGCTTCAGACAGATGAGCAGGCTTCTTGGTGTCCCTTTCCCACAGCTTCTTGCTTCCCACCCTGTCTCCGGTGGTCAGTGCTCCAGTGAATTCAACCAATATTTGCAGGAAAGGTTTTAAGTCTTGAGAATGCAAATTAAACAGGACATTCCCCCTGCCTGGTAGCTCTTTACAGTTTGGCAGGGGAGGCAATGGTGAAAACAAAGATTACAATTAAAAATACAACATGGCCAAATGAGAAAACCGAAAGATTGTGTGACTTTTCTGAAGTCACAAAGCCAAGGACTGAGAGAAAATAGCTAGAATTCGGGTTTCTTGTATATTAGCCAGGGACTTTAGCAAAGTTTTGAAGGAAAAAAAAATGAGTTTTCACTATGGTCAAGCTAAAGTGACTTAGTGGATAAATTGAATTGCTAGTATCTGTGAAGAGCTTCATTTAACGTGCTTCAAGGAACAGACAGGCCAGAAGGAGGAGGAAGAGGAAGAGGAGAGGGGAGAGAAGGGGAGAAGAAAAAAAAAACTTTAAAAACACCAGTATATATTCTAGTATTCTATTTTAAGAAGACGGATAGCAGGCAGTGTTTGCCAATTATTCTTGCTCCCAGCATCAGAAGGAGGCTACAGAGTCATCTGGGGTGAGCAAGGCTTCTGAAAGAGAGTTGGGAAATGTGGGGCATGGGAGGTCAGGCGTTGGGCCTCTCTGACACAGCAGCTCTCTTTGGATTTTTCAGACAGGGAAAGTGGGTTCCTTCCAGAAGCATCAGAAAAGGGAGGGGTCAGGTAGTGGTCGTGCTGTCCTCCGCCTGGATTCAGCAGGAGCAATACTGGAGCAGTCCCCAAAGGCAGAAAGAAAATGCCCATTGCCTGGAAAAGATAAAACACGATGAAGTAGAAAAAGCCCAAACTTGGAGTGAGAGTCCCCGGGTCCTGGGCCTAACTCCTCCATCTGCTAATGCCCACGTGGGCCACGTCGCTTTACTCTCAAGTACCTCGGCTTCTTGTGTACGCACTAACAGGGGAAGAGTAGTACCTTCCTTGTTAGGATGGCAGTGGTGTCAGGATGAGATAAAGAATGTGCCAGCCATGAGTTGTGAAATGCTCCAAACACACAGGGAGCTACGGCAAACCCGCCGCGGCAGGCAGCAGTTCCCAGGCATCCGGAAGCCCAAACCCCTTCACCCGCTCCTTCACCCTGTAGCCCTGTACTCTCTACCTCTGCCGACTGTACTGGATTCCGAGCTTCAGAGCTGACGGAAGCACAGCCACCTGCTCTCAAGGAGCTCCCAGTCCAGTGCAGGGGACAGACACTCAAATAGATCCTCAGACACTGAAGGCGAGGGGAGAATGGCAGCTTGAAGAGATTATTATCTCTGCACAAGGGAGAGGAATCTCTCCGACCAAGAGAAAACTACGCCTGGCTCTTGAAGGGTGTGTAAAGGTTGAGAATAGGTTTAGATTAGAAGAGCAGAGGCAGAGCAGAAACCACAGCTTATGCAGGAGGATGAAGCCAGGGTATGTTTGAACCAGAAGACAGTTCTCCCCTCAGGCGCCAGCCCCCTGGGACCTCCCAGTCTCCCTGCCCTGGCTTCTGACTCCAGAGCTCAGGGCTGTATGCCCTCCAGTCCTCCCACTGGAATGGGAGACAGAGAAACTAACTCTCTGCTATGGATGGAATTGTTATTATACCCTTCAGGAGTGTTGAAATGGTGAAAATATTGTGACAGCCACTGTGCTCGATTCTTGCGCCAAACATCTGTGAATGTGTTTCCGTATAGGCTGTGAATGGCTACATTTTTTTACCTATATAGAAAACTCAGAAGTATCACCAGCCAAAAAACAAAAAAGCGAAAGAATGAAAACCAGTCAAGCATCAATTCCCATGCCAGGTCCCGAACACCGGCTATGTTTATAATTACAGAGATAAAGAAAGAGCTTCTTAAATGGCTTATGTTTCTAATCCCAGTGTCTTTATTCAGGGACAGACCTGCAATTTCCAAGCTGCGTTATCGATGCTGTGAGAAGGCAGGCCCCCGGGTGCTCCTGAGAATTGGTGCAGGAGTAAGTCATGTCTGAAACCAAGCCATGTGCAAAGACCAGCCTTCACTCCTGCCTCTGACTACCTCTATCTTTCCTGCTTCAGCTTCTTCTTCTTACAGCAAAACTCTGTTTGTGCCCTCTACACACACACACACACACCCCCCAATTCTGGGTACTTTTTGAGAGAATTCCTCCTACCCCCTAACCACCCCCCTACCATTCTCCTGTCTAAAATCCAAACCTTGCAGCTCTCCAAGCTGCACTCAGAACCATGCTCACCACACAGGCATCTCCTTCTTCTTTCCCTACCTCAAGAATTGTTTTCCTGAAGGTCTCACTGGGACAGCTCCCAGCTGGCCAGCCCCCCTCAGGGCCCACTTGGTCTATTTCTTATCTTCACCCAGTCCACACTGCTACCACACTGACTTCCCTCAAACACTCACGTCTTCATGCCCCTTTCCTTCTTAAGAAACTACTGCTCCCATGTTGGCTGCATGTTAAATCCCATTGGCTGACACCCAAGTCCTCCCCAGTCAGCCTTCCAACCAGCACAATAGGGTGTCCTTAGGGGGGTCACCACAGTCCTCATCTCGTCTCCCTTAACACACACCTTGCTCATGCCCACTGAGGTTCTGTGCAACCCATGCTGTGCCATTTCAGCTTGTCCCCTATCATTAGAAATGCCTTATCCTGGTCTTCCTCCAAGGCTTAACTGGAGCCTCATCACCTTGATAAGCAAGAGTGAGACCTCGTCTTTAAAAAATAGCCAGGCATGGTGGTGGGAGCCTGTAGTCTCAGCTACTTGGGAGGCTGAGCAAGAGGATCGCTCAAACCCAAGAGTTTGAGTATAACGCCACGGCACTCTACTTAAGATGGCAAAGTGAGACTCTCTCAAAAACAGACAAACGAAAAGCAAACTTTGCCCCAATTCATGGTGAACTTCCCTGCTGGTTTGACAAGTGGGATTTTATCCCCTAGGCTTATCTACGATCAGACTAATAGATTCTCCAGGATGGAGAAAATATTTTAATATTTGTGTGTGTCCCACTACACCTGACACATAGAATACTTAGCAATGTCATTCACAATTATTTTGTCAAGTCCGAAACAGATTTTTTTTAAGAAAAAGAAAATCATACATATCATCCCACAAATTCAGAGATTAATAATATTAAAATATTAGAAATCATAACAGATTGAAAAATTATAGTCCTCAAAACTCATTGTTGTGAACACTTTGTCTTATGGATGAATAACTGAGGTCCAGAAAGAGGTTAATGGTTTCAAGGAATATTATAAAGCATTTAAAGCTATGCTAAGTGACTGAGTCTGCATATGCTGGGCAGAAAAGGTGTCACAGGGGCAGTCGGTAATGACCACATGTAGAAAGCCTGTACTGTCCTGCCCTGACCCATTTGTATCCCTGAAGCTCACCCTGGTAGTCTCAACAGAGGGACCTGCCAGTGCAAAATGTCAGAGTCTGAGAAAATAGTGCCTATTTGGGCGCAGCTTTCAAACCTCATTTAATCAGGAACTCAAGTTAAATTTCCATACACCTGCTGGGAGCCTTTGTTCTGCTTTATTAAGGACAGTCTCAAGAATGCATTTAAGTTGCTGCTTTGTATTGTGGAATTTTGCAATATTTGAAGAGTTTTATGAAGAGATTTTGTCCAGTTCCAGGGGTCCTCCCACTAGTCACCCGGGAGTTGTGTTTTTGACACTGGGGAGATATTTTTTTCATCGCCCTTGGGTTCCTTGATTTTTTCTCATGCCATTTAATGAAGGTGTGTGAACTCATCCTAAAAAAAGATGAGTCCAAATTTCAAAACGTCAAACGATTAGAGAGATTAATTACCTGCTTCTTCAGATAAACAGGTTCTTATGAAAGTACCCCAATGGTGTGTTTTTCTTAGGCATAGAGTGAGCCCTCTGTGAAATTTTGGAGTTCGTGGAGGAGCAGAGGATGAGGCTCACGCTGCCCCTGCATCCTTGAGGCTCAGCGTGGGAGGCATCAGCAGCTTGGTGAGTGGTTCCCTCACATGCGAAGCACTTGCTACCTTGAGCCCCTGCACATCTCCATCAGAGAGCCCTCCTCCCCTCAAGAGTAAGCTGGATGGGCCTGGAGCAGGACAGACTTGGCAGGAAGTGAATACCCCCAGAACGAAGCCTTCCCAGAACTGAGGAGGAATGAGCATTGGTGGATCAACTCCCCAGCTGTGTTGCTTCTCAGTGGTGAATTCTTGAGCACCCATAGGCTGTACCAGAAAGTTTCAATTCTACCATGTGGAGCTAGGGGAAAAAAATGAAGGATTTTAATTAGAGAAGTGACATGGGTACTCACCACTCACATACAGTATACATATTTTTAAAATAGATGTTAGGCCAAATGTGGTGGCTCAGGCCTAAAATCCCAGTACCCGGAGAGGCCAAGGCAGGAGCACTGCTTGGGCTCAGGAGTTCAAGACCAGCCTAAGCAAAAGTGAGACCCTGTTTGTACTAAAAATAGAAAAATTAGCTGGGTGTTGTGGCAAGTGCCTGTATTCCCAACTACTCGAAGGTTGAGGTGGGAGGATCTCTTGAGCCCAGGAATGAGGTTGCTGTGAGCTATGATGATGCCATGGTACTCTGCCCAGAGCAACAGAGAAAGAAAAAAAGAAAGAAAAAGAAAATAAAACCAATGTCACTAAGATGGCTGAGAGAGGGAAGAACTGTAGAGGCAGAAGGAACCCTAATCAGGAATTTGGGGCCAAAACCGGGGGTGGGCTCCAAGGAGGTCATGGCACAAAGCCTGGAGTTCCTGAACTTCCTGGGCCCCGGCCTGTGTAGCTTCAGCTGTTCATCTCTGCCTATTGGTAGTGATTTATATTTCCAGAGAGCTGCCCACCCACTTTTACTGGAACCTCTAATTGCAGAATTACACATATGTTTTCCAAGGAGAAAATGCTGCCTCCCCACTGACTCATGTTCATTTATCCCAGGCAGAACAGGAGCTATTTTAGCACTCTTTCTGCCATTGGCATCCCACAATGGGCCTCTCACAGAGCCCATGCATCTCATTTTATCAGCAACCCATGCTACCAGGCGCTAGAAGATTTCATTTCTCATCCTGCCTCTACCTCTTGTTAAACTACTCTGA
The DNA here is from genome assembly GCA_963574655.1 of Perodicticus potto. Classification (NCBI taxonomy): domain Eukaryota; kingdom Metazoa; phylum Chordata; class Mammalia; order Primates; family Lorisidae; genus Perodicticus; species Perodicticus potto. The sequence continues at coordinate 10,911 of CAUYRH010120108.1, forward strand.
ACCTCAGTTTTCTCTTCAGGAAAATGGGCATGAAAATCCTTATAGAGGCTTCTGGATAAAAGGAAATGGCTAGTTGCTCTGGATGCTCCTTGCTGGAAATTAACCCAGTTAAGATGTGGCTGTAAAATGCTGAGCTCTTCAGGACTCCGTAGGCTTGGTAGAGATTCCTTCATTAAGGAGTTAAGATTTTCCCACTTACCAAATGGCCCCAGGGCCTAAAACATACCAATTTTGATTAAATGAGCAAGGAACGAGGGGTCTAAGAGAATGAGGGACAGAGCCTGGCAGTGACAGTGGCTCAGCCTTGTCAGAGGGTCATGAGGAAAGGAAGTGCAGGGAGGTGTGCCTTCACCAGGACCTGGCTTGGCAAAGCATCCCAGGACAGCAGGCCAGGTGTGCCCGGCATCCCAGGACAGCAGGCCGGGTGTGCCCGGCATCCCAGGAGACCAGACCAGGTGTGCCCGGCATCCCAGGAGACCAGGCCAGGTGTGCCCAGCATCCCAGCAGACCAGACCAGGTGTGCCCAGCATCCCAGGAGACCAGGCCAGTTGTGCCCGGCATCCCAGCAGACCAGGCCAGGTGTGCCCGGCATCCCAGGAGGCCAGACCAGGTGTGCCCAGCAGGGTGAGGCTGGGGAGCAGCTCTGAAAGGGCTTCCGGGAACCTGTGGTAAGCCTGTGCTGAGCCACAGCACTGAGGGAAGAACATAGAAACGCTCATTTCTGACCTTCCCCAGGGACCTGACAGGAGGCTGGACGACACAACTTACCTACATGAGGACACTAACAATCCCTTAAGACTGTCTGGAAGGTGTTGTGGTGGGGCAGGGGGAACTGCCCAGATGGGGGACACCTTTAGGAAACATCCTAGAGGACATTGCCTCCTCCGCTCCCTCGCATTCCCTAAGTCCTGCATGCCAATCTCCAGCTTTCTGCCTGGCAGCTGTCATCCTCAGTGGCCAGTGTTGACACTGCAGCACTTACAGAGCACCAGTGGGCTCCTGCTCAGGCCAAAAGGTGCTTAAAACAATCTGATGCTCTGTGTCGCTGGGATATTAACAAGAATTCACAAGCCTGGTGAGACAGATGCTTTCATGATCCCAAACTTACAGATGACACAGATGGACACAAAGGTCTAAGAGGTCCTTGTGGGGGCGAGGGCTTGAACCCAATCTCCTGATCGTACCTGCAATCAAGAGGTGCTCAAATGGCTGATAGTTTTTCAACAGTGAGATCAGAGTAAAACACAAGAACTCTTCCTGCCACTGCGTAGACTTCACGTGGCAGATGAGGCAAGTTCCCACCATGTCACAGAGGCCAAGGAGGACATCTCTGTCCCAGGCGGGACAGTGGAAAGGGTGATCTCAGAGCAATTGGTCTCAGAGCTACCAGCTTCGTTTGGCTCCTGGGAATCCTGAATTCAGCCTTCAGAGAAGGCAGCCAGCACATCCTAATAACCCAGCGACACTTTGCATTGCAGTCGAGTCTCGTATCCAAAAGATCTGTGAGCCTCCTACGCCAGCCCATGACACCCTTGCAGGGGGGTGTGCAGAGCATTCTTGGCACTGTCTCTCTCATTGGGGACGCCAAGATGCTGTGATAAGTGACTTGTCTAGCAGGAAGCTGACAGCTCTCCAGGGCTCCTACCCCCCACTTCTGAAATTATTTTCTTTGACGGAGAATTATCTGGAAAAAAATTAAATAAAAAAATACGCGCAGGCACACGCACACTCTTGCACGCTCCATCCCCACAGGAGTGCACTTGCCGTGTGACAGACGGAATTCTATTTCTGATCCTGAGAATACGCGTCGTAGTCAGCAAGAACAGGGCCCAGGAGGCAGGAACGCAGCGCAGCCCGGCCTGTGTTTGCATCACAGAGCAGGTTTTTGGGGATGGGCTTGGAACCCCCTGGTTGCCAGTCATTTTTGATGAGCTGACACTTCACAAATGCTGCTTCGTTCTGATTCTGGGAGATTTGTGTAGCTACAAATGTCATTATGACAAGCTCACAGTGTGGGATTGGGTGTGATTTTTGTTGTTGTTGTTGTTGTTGTTGTTAAAAATAGATCCACAGGGGTCAGAATTTAAAGGCACCTTTCAATTAATAATTTTGCAATGGGAGGCACAGAGAAGGGCAACGGCTTGCAAAGGACACACAGCGAGCTCACAGCTGGAGGGCAGCAGACACAGCCCCAGCCCAGGCCCATCTCCAGGGACATACAGCCCCTCATGGTTTTCTTCATCAAAGAAAAACAGGTGTTGTATCAAGGAATCACAACCACTCCAGGTTGCCTCTTCTCTTAATCAGTTCTGATAAGGTTTCTGATTCCAGATTGGGGGCAGCGGGAATCAGTGTATGAAACAAGATGAAAGCCATCTTTTGTTTCCAATGAACACATCTTCCTGTCCAGCATTGTATGTTCTCTATCTGTGCCTCAGTCTTCCTCCTCTCCTTTATATTCGGTAACTTTCCCTGCAGCTTTGCTTCTCCGAGGCTCTTGCTTCTGGAAGTTCCCCCATTACTGATCTATCTAGTGATGAAGACCATGGTTTACAACTCAGTCCCAGGGGACCCTAAGATTACGGGCTCTGCCCCTTCCTGCTGGGAGCTCCCAGCACAGAGCGAGCCTAGGACAGAGGCCTGCACTGTAGCACTCCTGACCTGTTTCATAAGCCCTGTCTCAGATGTCACCTGCTCTGGGAAGCTTTGTTTGACTCTGGGGAGGTGATCCTTTTTACAAATAAGCATCCATAGTGTATTTTCCAGCCAACTTCCTCTTGAGAAACGTTGGGGACACGCCCGTGTCACAACCTTGCCTGAGCACCAGCAGCCCACAGTCCCAGCCAGATCCAGGCAGGAGGCTATCTGTGGGATTATGCCCGTATTTCATCGGTTTGACCTTCTCAAGGTCACATGCCAGACAGATTGAGACAGTGTTGACAACTTGGCAACTCCCATAGCATCAGTCTTAATGTCCTTCCCAGCTTCTAGGTTCCATCACACTCTACAGCCTTCCCCATTTCTGGGTCTCTCTCAGCCTCTCCCTACTCCTCTTCTCCCATCCCCAAAACATCCAGCTCCTAGGAAGGGCCACACCTCTGGCACTGGGCAAAAGCCAGTGGTAGGAATTAGGGGCAGGGGCGCCAGCGGTTCTTTCTGGACACTCTGAAGTTGCCCAAGTGCACAGCCACCTCCTCCTGTAGCCCATCTGTCTGGAATGCAGTCTTGGAGAGGCCAAAGCCCCCAGATGAGGGCCAGCTGGACAGAGGAGTCTGGCTCCCAGGCAGTGGTCAGAGGTGAACTGCTGGGGCAGGGTGATGGGGAGAGTTTTCACACCAGACCCTCTGTGTGACCTCGGAAACATGGGAGGAATCTGTCCAGTGACAGCTATTTGGGAAGGGGTGTCATGTCACTAGCCTGGTTCATCACATTGCACAGAGTCTGAATTCAGGGGCTCAAAGAGTGTGTGGAGAGCTCGCAGTAGCATGCCTGCTGACCCCTCTGTGGAGAATGGAGCCTCTGTTCTGGAAGAGGCTCTGCCTCAGCCTCTGTCCTCCGAATCCCTCCGTGCCAACGCAGCACTCCCACCCCTTCAGGGGGGCTCTCCTCTGCGAGAGGCCCCAGAGGGGTGCCAGGGGTCTTGCCCCAGCCCTCAACCCAGACCCACTGCCCCACCGGGTGGTGGTTCTGCTCTCCCGAGAGTCAGGCAGCTTCCCAGCATCTCAAATTTGAAGCTCAGAAATGTCCTGAACACAGAAGCAGAGCAGAGCCAGGGCACCGAGCTGCTCTTCTTGCTGGAGGAGCTTTACATGGCAGGCAGGGCAGCTGGGAGAGCTGAGTTCCCAGCCGGAGACGCCAGCACGGAAGGAGTGTTGATAGATGTTGGCAAGAAACACACACAAATGTGGAACACAGGCTCGTCTACACACATGGGCACACACACTCCTCTACACACACAGCCCCCACACCATGCATGAACTCTCTCTCTCTCTCTCTCTCTCTCTCACACACACACACACACACACAGAAGCAACACTCAGAGCACAACCACAGGAGGAAGCGGAGCGCAGAAGGCAGCACCATGCAGAGACCCGGGGCTGCCGCTGCGGAGCACCCGAGGCTACAGCAGGACGAGCAAGAGAACAGGGAGGCAAGCTGCACAGAGAAGTCAGTTTCACAAATCCACCCTGACTGCTCTGTGCTGTGTCCCCCAGGTCCCCCAGGGGCTGGGTCACTCTCTCCCTAGCTGCTGGGAGTGTTGGCAGTAGGCGGCTCTGAGCTCCTCCAAGCTCCACTGAGTTCCTGTCCCTCCTTCAAGAGAATCACCTTACTGAAGGTTACAGCCTTTCCTGGAGGAAGCTCGCATCCAGTGACTGGTCAATAACAGCAAGAGTCCCCAGACCCCTTCCCCCCTAACAAAACTCCGAAGGGCCATCCACCTCCAGAGCTGCTGTGCCATCAGCTCAGGCCTTTCCTGCAGCTACATCACAGCGTGTGTCCCTTGGTGTGTCCCCACCATTAAGCTTGGGGCCTGGCTTGGCATGTGGGATTGGCTTCCCCAGGAACCGGGCTCTGAAACCAGACCGGAAGCGCATCTTGGAGGATCTTTTCAGGACTATTCCCTGTCGGGGTATGGAAGTTGGTGAGTTCATATGCTGTGTTTGTATAGGGGATGATCCCAGAAGCAGATGGGGAAATGCTGACCTCCTGGAGTGCTTTTGAGCAGTATTATGGCAAAGCCATCTGTCTATAGAGGCTCAGGAAGCTCTGTGGATGAAGCCCTTCAATGTTCTTCAAAGTCAAGCACATTAAGCCATAGAGCACACAGGGCTCTGTCTTTTCCCTTCTCTCTTCTGCTCGGTTTCCCTTTCGCACATCTAAACCCCTCTGAGTGGTCCTACTTCAGCCAAATAAGGAGACACATCAACTTGGTGAGCTCCTCCTAATACGTCCCCATTTGGTATGATCCTTCCATGGGCTGATCAGTGACCTCCCAGACTCAAAGGCTGGTTCTCTCCTCTCCTAAGTGAATGTTTCTTGAATGAATGAGTAAATGATCCCCTACTCCTCTGTCGCCCCCTTCCTCCTACACGACAAACACACAGACATTACATATGCTTCAATTTACTAGCACCCCCATGTACAGACACATCATATGAACTCACCAACTTCCATACATGCCTACAAATCCTAGTTCACAGGGCCACTCTCACGGGGTTAAGAACCTAGCTATGCAAGGACATGTGTGAGGACACACGCACACAGAGATACTTAAATATGCCCAAATTTCTACTCTTGAGCCCTCTGTCCCAATCTGTGGTTTATGAAGTGTGGCCCTCTGACCAGGCAGCGTGATGACAAACTGGCGATGATGAATTCACATACTCGTTACTCTAGCACACAGCAGTTGACCAAGGCTGAAGGAGAGCCGGCCACATCAATGGTAGACGAGAGACTGAGACACCAGTGCCAGTTGGGGGGCCTGCAACTCTTCACACAGCACTGTCACTGTCACAGGCTTGCGTTACTCCTGGTATTGTATCGCTCTACTTTTAGTGGAAAATGAAACTTTCTTGTTCAATGACAAATACGAACAATTCCACGTATGTCCACCTTTAAATTGCTTAAGCCCAGCAATCCAAACCAGGCGTCAACTATAAAGGGCAGGAGGGGCCAGTCTTCAGGAAGACCAAGCTCCTTCCTCTCCATTCCCAGCCCACAACAGAAACACTAGTTCAGTTCAGAGAACCCCCAAGATTCTGTACCAGTCATCGCGGCAGGCATGATGGAAGGCAGCAAATTGTAAAACCTCAAACCGATGTCACATTTAGCTCTTTAGAAATGCTAGAAAGAGTAGGTTTTAAACATTTTTACTATAAAAAATTATAAGAATGTCATGTGATGGATTTGTTAACCAGTTTGATTGAGTCATTCCACAGTGTAATATATCACACCTCACGCCTGTGTAACGTGCACAATTTGAAATATGATAAACAAAAATGCAAAAAATAACTTTCTAATATTATATGTTATTTAATACTCTCACCAGTACAAGGGAGGAAAATTGTGAAAATTAATGATCACCTCTACTTTATAAGAGACGCCGACTCATAGGTGGCAGGTAACTGCTCTCAGGTCATGCTCAGGAGGAGCATAGCCACGTTTTTAATTCTCTGTCACAAAATGAAGCCTAAATTTGTTACACAACAATAGACAGCTTTCCCCACACTTCAGGTCATTTATAATAGGAGTGACAGTCAAACATGCCATAAAGGGAAGTAAACAAGAAAAATCAGGCCTCCAAAATAATTTTAGTTTGGGCCATACTGATTCATACTGGTGACAGGAAATCAGAATCTGGTGGGGCTGGCAAAGCGCTTGGAAGCTTCAGACACACGAATTGGTCACGTTGAGTTCTGTCATCCCATTCCGGGTATATCAGTGGTGCTTCATTTGCATTAAATGAAAAAGAGTCCAAAAATACTCACTGTTGCTAAGGCTACATCTTGCTAGATGCAAATGAAGATGTGTTTGTTCAGACCAGTTAAAAATATCCTGGCACAAGCTCATTTTCCCATTGGCATAAAGGGAATTATCAGCAGCCTATTAAACTGAGATGTTAGGTTTACCTTACTCAGCATCGGGGGTCTGGGAAGAGCATTGTTTCCAAGTAATAGTTTTAGAACTGGCAGAAACTCCTGTACTCTTTTCTTTTTTATTAATTTGGGTAATAAGCCTATTTCAGTAGGGTTATAAATATCATGTAATAACAGGACCTACTACTGTAAACATATAGACATGCTTCCCCCAGGTTCCAAAAAAGCCATCTGCATTGATATTTTTAGAATCCGGGAGGAAATGGGAACAAGCAGGGTAGTGACTGCAGTTCAGCCAGTTAGGTAAAGAAGGGTAATTTTCACCTGCCTGGATCTTTTATATGCACTATTTTATTTAATTCTCACACTAATAGTGTAAGGCAGCCATAAATACTTCTCTTTTTATATTTGAGAAACTGAGGCTCAAGACACCCAGCCACTCTGAGGTAAACAGAAGAGCTGAAGGTTGTATTTAGATTTGACTCTATCTCACCCTGCTTGTATAACCTCACATGGAGTATGAAAGAAAAATTGAAAAGCTTGCTAAAAATTGTGAGCTAGAAAAGCAGAAGTTTTCATATTTTTTTAAAGGCATTATTCAAAATTGAAGTATCTTTTCTTTTTTAACCAAATTGTATAGTCTTCCTCAATATGTCTGAGCTTCCTGAGAAGCAAGAACAAATACTTCTGTTCCCCTTTTTCCTCTGGAGAAATCTGGAGATAGCCCACCTCAAAAATCATTGTCTCACGTATTATCAAACCCTAAAATGTCAGCGCTAGCAGGACCTCAGAAGTCATCCCACCCACCTCTTTGAGGCACGAATCCCTGGTACAACATCCTGGAAGGGAGCTCATCCAGCCACCTGCTTAAAGCCCTGAACAGAGAGAGTAGCTCATATTTATTGTTTACTAACTCAGTATTGGACACAACACAAGCGTCTAAGAACTTTATCCATTTAAATTCATGTGACCCTCATAACAACCCAGGAAGGAGGTGCCATTATCTCCGTTATGAAAATGAAGACAGATATACCTAGAAAGTTTAAGCACATTGCTTAAGTCCACAGAGCTTCCAAGTGGTCAAAATGGAACTAAAACCCGTGTAATATGACTCGAGAATCCATGCGCTTGATCATTGCCTTTTACTTTCTCTGAGTAGCTCCCTGTTTCATAAAGCAACCCATGTTACGGAACTCGTGTTGCTACACGAGTAATATCTCTTGTTTTATTTAGAATTCTTTGAGATCTAGATAACTAGCCAGGTATGGGAAGAGAAGGCTGAAGGAGGAAGATAACAAAAGGGAGAGAGAAATGTAACCTAGAAAATATGGGCTTAAAAGTGGGGCATTTCAAAAGGAGGTACTAGAAGTAATCTATAACTCTTCCTAGGCCATTGTATGGAAAAGAAGACGAATCTAGTAATTACTTCAATTTTTCAAATATATATGTGCGTGTGTCTGTGTGTCTATACGGAGAGAGAGAGAAGAGGGGACCGG
>CAUYRH010120111.1:0-49006 GCA_963574655.1 Perodicticus potto
GCTCAGGGTAGTTCAGAATTGCATTTCTCTGATGATTAGGGACAAAGAGCCATATGTTTGTTATTTTCATATGTTTGTTAGCCATTCGTCTGTATTCTTTAGAGAAGGTTCTATTCATGACTCTTGCCCAGTGATATATGAAATTATTGGGTCTTTTTTGTTGAGGAATTTGAGTTCTATGTACATCCTAGTTATCAAACTTTCTGTCTGATTCATAATATGCAAATATATTTTCCCATTCTGAAGGTTTTCTATTTGCTTTGGTTGTTTTCTTAGCTGTACATAAACTTTTCAGTTTAATTAATAAAAGACTGAAACTGGACCCACACCTCTTACCACTTACAAAAGTTGATTGGAGATGGATAAAAGATTTAAATCTAAGGCATGAAACAATAAAAATTCTCAAAAAAAGTGAGGTACCTATACCATACTTGAAGGTATAGTTCTGGGGAAAGATTATATGAAGATGACTTCCATGGCAACTGCAACAACAAAAATAAACAAATGGGACTTAATTAAAAACTTGTTCCTCCAGAACTGACAGAATGAATCTCCTGGTTTTAAGTGACCATTTATTTTGGTAACTTGTGACAGCACCCATAAGAAACTAGTAAACACAGCTTCCTAAAAACACTTTTATTCTCAGCATATGTATTAACGATGATGATATAACCATCTTCTGATGCAGCATTGAAGAATGTGTAATTTGAGTTAGAATATTCTGTTTCCCTGAAAGATATCTACACTTTTTGTGCCCTACACAGACAAAAAATAGTGGCATAGGATCTTCAGACATAATTAAGTCTGAAAACTGGATTGTTTTCATATATTGTAGGATTTTAAGGCCTACTTGAAATTCTAGCATTAAGCTGAAATTTAGAGAGTGTATTCCTGGAAAAATAAAGTAAATAAATATTTTTCAATAATTTTCTAATAATATTAAGTTTTACTGAAATAACCTAAACTCAGGTTTGGCAACCATTTGGATCATTAATGAAACTCAAAATTTTATTAGCATTACCAGCACAGATGCAGCTCAACACACCAGTCTTATAAGCATGGCTCCTTGAACAATAATTCTACAGTTTTTATACTATTGTTTTAGATTTCTTTTAAGGAGAATATAGTATTGGAAGCATGTTTTCAATTATGTTTGGACTCATTGCTTAGTAGGAGTCCAATATAAATTACAAATACAAAATGATGCCTAGAACACTCTATAGAACTTAGATTATGCACAAATCAGACATTGTACACATACCAACAAATCATATCATGAACTTGCTTTTCACAATTCTGAGATGAAGCAATGCTTTTTATGATCAGACATCCAGGTATTTAACACGTTGTCTACTCAAAGTAGTTCCAACATGACTACTCAGTGACATTTTTTCATTTATCATATGTTACTCTTTGGGAGAATGTTTAGTATTAATTAACTAAACTTGTGTATCTGTACTATTCTTATAGGAATTTAGAGACTTTAAGTCCTTCATCTTTTTTTAATTATACTTTACTAACTTTTTACTGAGTTTAACTACTTACTAGTTTTTTCTTTAATTTTGGTAAATTAATGCCCAAGACATGCCTATGAGTATAGAGAAAGAGAGAGAGAGATGACAATTGAGGAAATAAAAAGTACATATAGTAATTGGTAATATTATGGAAATGTAAGAGAGGCAATATTCTGGAAATATGGGAAATCGATGCACTATAGTTAAAACTTCTAAATATAAAACATTTCTTTGTGTAGAGAGATGAGCAACCTCCCCCAAAACTCATGCACACTGCCACTTCTATCAAAGCTTCAGCACATGGCTAACTGCTATGATTTTTTTATTATTTTTACCTTTGGAAACTTGCAAATTTCACTTCCTTTCCTGCCAGCTCAACTTATACTTTACTTTATAAATGTTTATAATATTTGATGAGGAATCTGTTGTGGTTTTGCAGTGCAAGCATTGTCAGGTTATCTGATTTCCTTTATTGTCTAAAGTGAAAGTTACCTTATGTTTTTCAGTGTGTAGATAATCCCCTGAAAATAACTTCAAAGATATTAATTGTATTCACTCTAGTGATTTAATCTCTTCTCCATTGACTATGCTAGTTGTGAGTGAGATCTGTTTCAACTGCTTGTTTCTCATATTTTATGGTGTTCTTTTTTTTCACTTTAAATGATTGATTATTCTAAATTTTTTTTCTTTATATTCTTTTTTCTTTATATTTTCAAGTAATTAAGATTTAATAAGGCTGACAACTGGAGAGTTATCTGGGGCATGGACCTTAAACGATATTATTTTATATCAAGTCTTAACCACAAAATCAATGCCCAGTACTTAAGAAGTACTAAGAAGTACTAAGTAAAAAAATTAAATAAGCAAATGAGAAAATAAATAAATATAAAAGATGAATATAGACTGGCAGCAATAATCATACAAAAAAATACAATGAGGGTGGCACCTGTGGCTCAAAGGAGTAAGGCGCCAGCCCCATATACCAGAAGTGACAGGTTCAAACCTGACCCCAGCCAAAACTGCAAAAAAAAAAAAAAAAAATACAGTGAAAGTTTTTGAATCTGTTTACCTAAATTAACTATAAAGTAAATATATATATATATATTACCATTACTTTCCTCATTTTATCATCATACTAAATAAAAATTGGCTTTATTTTCTACTAACAATATTAGCATTTGTGACTACAACTATAGGGCTTTGGAATGATATAACTATATTAATTTTCTTAAGGTATTGACATACATAAATAACCTTCATACGTGGTTCACTGGAGTTCACCAAATTGCTTTCATTTATCACTTGCAAAGTCATAACCATATTGAATCATCAATGGATCAATAATTCAGTAGTGCCTAAGGTTACTTACTATTGAGGAGCATATGTAAATATATCAAGCAAGATTGGAAAATGAAGTGTCATAAGATGCAGCAAGAGGGTGAAATAAAGAAATGTCTCATGGAGCTGATCCTATTTCAGGAAAGTATTAAAACCTGGATTGTTTTCAAAAGGTAGCATTAAGTGGAAATAAATTACCACGGAGGGGAATCTTACATGTACAAAGCCATGAGAATGAAAAAGTAGGAGCTCCATTTAGGGAGCAGCCGATTAGGTAGTTTAACTGAAGGGTTTTGGAAAGAGTCTTTTCTAAAAGATGTAGACTAAACTAGTCTAAGGTACCTGAATATCATTAGTTGTGGGAGCTTACACCAAAGTAGCAAAGCAGGAAGATAAATTTCACAAAGGAAACTAATCTAATAAGGAGTTCTCACAGAGAAAAAAAATGATTATGTTTGTTTTGTCCATGATCTGTGAATAGTCTGAAACATATGACCATGTTCATTTCCCCTGGTAGAGTTAGCTGATATTGATGAATTTTTGAATAACTCAGTTGCAATGCTAATAGTTGCTCAAATATTCTATATAAATATTTTCTGGAGTGAACTCCATGCAATGCTAATTTATATGTAAATAATAGAGTAATAATTAACTTTTTATAACAATTTTTTTTTCTTTTTGAGATAAAGTCTCACTCTGTTGTCCTAGGCTAGAATGCCGTAGTGTCAGCTTAGTTCACAACAACCTCAAATTCCTACCTCAACCTTCCAAGTAGCTAGGAGTACAGGTTCCTGCCACAGTACTCAGCTAATTTTTATGTGTATCTACTATCTATTGTAATTGAAGGAGTCAAATGTAACTTGAGTATTATAATTTTAATATAGGTTTTTCCTTTCTTAAAATGTGTATACATTTTTTGGTACCCTTTGTATTTTTTTTATTTCATTTTTTTTTTTTTATTAAATCATAGCTGCATACATTAGTGCAATCAAGGGGTACAATGTGCTGGTTTCATATACAATTTGAAATGTTTTCATCAAACTGTTTAACATAGCCTTCATGGCATTTTCTTAGTTACTGTATGAAGACATTTGTATTCTGCATTTAGTAAGTTTCTCCTGTACCCTTCTAAGATGCACCATAGGTGTGGCCCCACCAATTACCCTCCCTCCACCCCAACCTCCCGGTACCCTTTGTATTTAACAAAAGCATATGTAAAAATATGCCAATTAAGTCTCCCAAGTTTGAATATTAAATCATTTAATCCATACTACCACTCCACAAGTAATACTATAACCTAATTACACAAAAGAGGAAATGGAAACACACGTTCACACAGCTAGTAAGTAACAGGGCCAAGATCTACCCTAGGCACTCTGGCTATAGGTTTTGTTATCAAATTCTGTCTATACTATCTGATTTTAATTCAATATTCCTATAAAGTATGTATATGTATGAGAGGTACAGTTTGCATCTTTCCATATCTCTGAAGATTTTAGGAATTTTGTATCCAGGCTAATTATGGAGAAACCAGAAAGGCCATTTAGCATGAGTTTCACATTTAAGAATGTCCTCAAATGTGATAAGGTTCTATTTAAACTGACTATTTTGTGTGTTTTATCACTGAATTAGTTAAATGTGAAATATTAAAACTTCTGTAACTCTATTATTTGCATTTCTTCATATTCTTTATTATTACTAAGGAGCATTAATAGTTGGAAAAGACTCAGGCAGGCTCTTACCTTCTGAGGGGCCTTGTTTTGCTCATTCACTGATGATTAACTAGGAAAAATTAACTATAGGATCTATGAAGCTTGAATTAAATTCAATGGAATATTTCATTGAGTATCTAAAAGCTTATAAAACCTTAGGCAACATTCCATGATGCCACCAGATAAGCCTCTGATGAAAATACAATAGGCAGATGCAAGAAGAAAAGAGAAGCTCAATGTGCTAATTTACTTGTCCAGAAGTGAACTTCAAATGCCTTTACGTTCACCTAATTCTGGAAAAAAATTCCATACATTAATATTTTCTATATCCCACATGAAATTGTTAGGCCACATATGATTAGAAGTTGTTGTTAACAAACGAGATAAAAGATAGAGCACCTGGCCTGATCTGCCTATTTAGCATCAAAAACTCTAAATCAAAATCTCTGGATCGAAATCTCTAACATTTTCTGGGCTTTTATTGAAAAGAAAGAAAAAATCTGTAGCTAACGAAATACCAAAATGTAACATCTCTAAGGGTTTGGCTCATCCCTTCAGAGCGCTTCAGCGGGTGAGCAATAAGCTTAAACTTAAATCCCTACACAAACAGAGAGCTTTAGGTTCCGAAGAATAGTTGGGTTTTTTTTTCTTCTTTATCTCTCTATCAGTCATTTTTCCCTACTTTCCCAAACTAAAACTATTTATTTCTTCAAAAATAATTGAAACCATAGGATTTGGGATTACTATAAATTCCTTAGATGTCAGGCTATCATTCTATCCATCTATATAAATGATATTCATATATAATACATGTGGCATGTATATATGACTTTTGCCAGATTGTTAATGCAGTTATGAGTGGCAGCAGTGAAATTGTGTGTGCTTGGGTTTGGTTTTGCCTGTCATAATTTATTAACTTTAATGATCCAGATCTTTTTTCTACATATAGAACTTCTAGTTTAATTTAAATTCCATCTATTATTTCATTGGTTATCCATGGTTATTTAATCAAAATAATCAGTTGAGTAAGAATCTCTTCAAAAAAATTATCTTTGGTGGCATAATAAAAGAGACTAAGGAATAAGGTCAAATGATCAAGATCTGAATTTCAGATTTTTTCCCCTAATATTTAGATGAAATTGTTCAAGTTCTTAAAATTTTTTCAGTCTCAGTTTCCCCACGTGTTAAACCAAGATAAGAATGTCTACTAAGATACCATAATGGGTAAATGTAGTTATGGTATACAGAAAGTACTCAAATACACTAAATTTTAGGACAAAGGTCAATTTTAAATTATATTTATAATTAGGAAGCTTAATCGGCATATTCATAATAAAATGTATAGTCTGGCATGGTAAAGTGATAATCGTTACTATTACAAAACAAATTTCAGAATGGTATTTTTATAGCAAAGTATATTAATGTTTTTATACACTCTCACTGAATAACTATTGAATGTACATACCACTGTTGGAGATTTTTAGTGCCTTTTGCTAAAGTTGGACTCATTTGTCTATATCAAACTAAGGAAAGCATTGTAAAGACAAATGAAAGTCTGTTTAATTTTAAATATTACAAATTTAAAATTAAAATGAAACTATTTTCTTGAGTGCTATATTCATAATAGGTAGCATTCACTCAAAATATAAGTGATCTAGATAATTGCATAATGAGTATTTATATTTGGCTCAAAAACACCTATTTCATATTGAATAAGCATTTTATTATTTATTTATTTGTTTGTTTGTTTGTTTGTTTTATTTGAGACAGTTTTATTTTGTCACCCTGGGTAGAGTGTCTCGGAGTCATAGATTATAGCAACCTCAAACTCTTGGGCTAAAGTGACCCTCTTGCCTCAGCCTCCCAATTAACTGGAACTATAGGCATGTTTTATTTTTAATACAGAAAAAGATTGTTATGACTCTTCTTCCTGTTTATCATATTTAAATTTTCTAAGTTTTATTAGGTACACTAATTACTGTATCTACTGTAATACAAGTACAGCATAGCTCAAATTGTAAGAAATCCCAATAAGCACAAATGGCCATGGTACTTTTCTTTTCAAAAACAGATTATTTGTTCACAGGAACACAATCTAACATCTATATATGTCAAAGGTTTTCTTAAAAAGAGCAATATAACTTCAACAAAATGAAAAGGAGGAAAGACACCATAATTGCATAATTTAAAATCTTCAACTATTATAGTGTAGGAAAATATCAAATTATTCATATCTGTTAGAGTTTGCTTTATAAATTGAGGAGCATTCTGATAGGGCACATGTATGTTGATTATTGAAATCTCTTCATGTTGAGTTTTTCCCTTGACAAATATGTAGTGACCATCTTTATCTTTCCTTATCTTTGTTGCTTTAAGGTCTATTTTGTCTGAGAATAAAATTGCAACCCCTGCTTTTTTCTGATTTCTATTTGCCTGAATTATAACTGTCCATCCCTTCATCCCTGAGTCTATTTTATCCTTTAAGGTAAGTTGAGACTCATGTATGATATGCAACAGATATCTGGTCTGAGTTTATGTATCCAGTCAGTCAACCTGTGCCTCTTTAGAGGATAATGTAAGCCATTCACATTAATTGAGAGAACTGATAACCATGGTAGTGTTTTGGGTGTCATGTTTTTCAAATGTCTAGTAGGTATTTTTAATCCTTTCACCAGTGTGCATGATAGGTTTTGTTCAAAAATTTCTGGGTGAATTTACTTTGGTGATGGACCATTGTGCTGATCATTATGGAGGATAGGTCTGAGAAATAATTGTGTAATTTAAGTTATTAAGATAGTTTCAAACTTAGAAATTAGCCAAATTGTAAAATAAGGTATAGGAACCAGTACTTCTATATTTTTTACCTCATTATATAATTCAATTTTTATTTTTCAAAATCAAATTCAAAATTGAATTTTTCTGTAATTCTCTGATTTTCTTTTGACATATTTGAAATGTTATTAAAATGCTATATTTTAAAAATAAACACACATTTTTGGTACCTATTTAGGCTTTCATATTTTGAGTGTGATTTAGTATGTTCAGAGCCTCACATATTTTCTGAAAGAATGTTTTATCTAAATTTCTAAAAAATATATAATATTATAAACAATTTTTCTTAAGTTATAACTAATATAAACTATTAAAACATATACTACTATTATATAGACAAAATTGCTACTGAAAATACATGCTACCTTCAGAGTTCCCTGGAATCAATCATAGAATATTGTTGTGAAAGATTAAATTTTTATTATTCTGTTTACTTGCAATTTTTTCCATCCATACATAAGGAATTTAGCATCATGCACTCAAGTATTGAGGATTGGTGATTTTCTTTTTTTTAATTTTCCCTTCATAGACCCTGCATCATATTTAACTTTTAGTCAGTTACATGTTACAATGACCATAAAGTAAAGCAATAATTTGGAAATTTCTCCAGCAGCTCGTAAAATTAATCTGTGTCTTACTTGCAAGCACTGAGGGGTGTCAGGTTAAGATCTTTTCAGAATGGTAATGGAGGTTGTTTAAATTGCAATTACAGTTTATAGTGTAGCTGTTAAAATCCACCAAACCAAATTTTCTAAATGACCTTTTTCATTTACTTAAGGAATGTTGCCAAAAATTTAATTTGTAGGCATCTCACTTGTGTCTTTTTCCAAAATACAACTCTGAATGAATTATCTCATCTATAGCTTTCACACACAGTGTTTGAATTCCTATAGGAAACTACTTTATCAATGGAGTTAGTTCTTTTTCATATAAGTGATGCTTTTGGACATTCAACTAACATTTAAAGAAAATAATAATTAATAATTCTAAAAAGAAGAGAACATCTGGAAGAATTTATTTTTTATTATCTATTAAAGTCATCAAATAAATATCTTGAATAAAACTCCTGAAATCTGTGCGTTATGATAGAGAGCAGTGAAGTATTAATAGCAATATCAGTGCACTTATATGACCCATGTAAATGTCAAGTACCAAGTGAACAGAATGCCTTAATGTCCCTTTAACGATGTATATTTATCTATATCTGTGTTAATTGCATTTCCAACTACAAAAAGTAAACATTATATAATTATTATTTCAGCTTTTAAAATTTTATAATATTAGGGGGTACAAATGTTTTGGTTATTTGGTTATTTGAAGAGTCAAGTTATAAGTGTGTCCATCACCAAGACAGTGTGCATTGTACTCATTAAGAGTGAATTTACCACCACCACACCCCACTTGCTTGTTTTCTGTTGAGTTTTACTATTATATGTGCACATTGGTGTAATTGTTTAGTTCCAATTTCCTCATGAGTACATATACTGTTTATTTTGTCATTTCTGTTGTACTTCACTAAGAATAGTCTCCAGCTCCACTCAGATTGTTACATGAAATATTGGTACACAATTTTTTTATGGCTTAGTAGTGCTCCCTGGTATATATATATATAGTACTACGTTTTATTAATCCACTCATGTATTGATGGGCCCTTGGGTTGATTTCACATCTTTGTGATGGTGAATTGTGCTCAATAAACATTCAAGTGTGATTATATTTTTGACTAAATGACTTTTTTCTTTGGGTAAATATCCAATAGTGGAATTGATGGATCAAGTGGGAGGTCTGCCTTTAGTTCTTTGAGACATTTCCACGTGACTTTCTAAAAAGGTTGTAGTAGTTTGCAGTCCTACCAACAGTCTATAAGTGTCCCTTTCTCTTTTCTTTCACACCAGCATTTGTTGGTTTGGAACTTTTTGATAAATGCCATTCTCACTGGAGTTAGATGATCTCACTGTGGTGGTTTTGATTTGCATTTCCCTGATCATTAGAGATGTTGAACATTTTTCATGTGTTTGTTGGCTTTTAGTCTCTCTTCCTTTGAGAAGTTTCTGATCATTTTTTCCCCACTTTTTGATGGTTGTTTCATTTTTTTCTTGCTGATTCACTTAAGTTCTTTATAGATTCTGGTTATCAGCCCTTTATTGGATGTAGCATGCAAATATTTCTCTCTCGTTCTGTAGGTTTTCTATTCATACTATTCTTTCCTTGGCTATGCAGAAGTTTAAATTTTATCAGGTTTCCTTAACCTTTGTTATTACTGTGATTACTTATGAGGTTTTCTTCATAAATTGTTTTTCTAAGCTATTGTCTTTAAGGGTTTTCCCAACATTTCCTTTTATAATTCTTAGTTGCATGCTTTAGGTTTAAGTCTGCTATCCATCGTGAATTAATGTTTGTGAGAGGTGAGAGGTGTTTATCCTGTTTCAATCTTCTGATTCTGGCTATCCAATTTTCCCTGAACAATTTATTGAATACAGATTCTTTTCTCCAGTGCATATTTTTATCTACTTTGTCAAAGATCAAATAGAAATATGAGTAAGATCTGATATGCAGAATTTTTGTTCTGATTGGTAGGTCTATGTCTCTGTTTTATGTGTGTGTGTTGTTGTTTTGCCAGGACCATACTCTTTTTTGTTACTATAGGCTTCTTGTACAGGTTGAAGTCTAGTAAAGTGATGCCTTCCAATTTTTTCCTTTAGCTTACTGTTATTTTGACTATGTGGGCTCATTTATGGTTCTATATGAAGCACAGAATTACTTTTCCTAGATCTGCAAAAAATAACATTGGTTTTTTAATGATTATGGCATTGAATCTGTAGATGATTTTAGATAGTATAGACATTTTAACAATGTCGGTTTTGCCAAAGCATGACCATGATATATTTTTCCATCTCTTTACATCTTCTGTGATTTCCTTCCTCAGTAACTTACAGTTCTCCCTGTAAATATTTTACCTCTTTAGTTAAATATGTTCCTAAGTATTTTACTTTACTTGTTATTTTGAAATGCATTTTGTCTTTGATGGGATTTTCAGCTTGGTTGTTGTGGCATATAGGAATGCTACTGATTTGTTTACATTGATTTTGTTACCTGAGACTCTGCTGAATTTGTTTATCAATTCTAGGAGTCTCTTGGCAGAATTTTTGGTGTTTTATTAGATATAAGAACATATCATCAGCAAAGAATGATAGTTTTACCTCTTCTGCCCCTATTTAGATATTTTGTTTTCATTTTCTCACTTTATCGCTCTGTCAAGGACTTCCGACACTGTGTTGAATAAAAGTGGTGATAGTGGGCAACCGTATCTAGTTTTAGATCTAAATAGGAATGTTTTTGATTTTTCCCCATTCAGTATGTTATTGGCTGTGAATTTGTCATATATGGCTTTTATAATATTGAATATATTCCATCTACACCTGTTTTATCATAATAGGGAGCTGAACTTTGTCAAATGTTTTCTCCATGTCTATTGGGATGATCCTAGGGTTTTGGTTTTGTCTTCTGTTTTTATGGTGAATCATATTTATAGATTTGTGTATGTTGGACCATCCTTGCATCCTTGGAATGAAGTCCACTTGGTCATGGTGGATTTCTTTTCTTGGTTTTGGTTGTTTGGTTGGTTGGTTTGGTTTGGTTTGTTTCTTTGGTGCTGGTGAATTTGGTTTGCCAGAATTTTGTTGAGAATTTTTTTGCATCTGTATTCGTAAGAGATAATGATGTGTAGTTTTCTTTTCTTTTCCTTTCTTTTACTTCCCTTTCCTTTCTTTTCTTTTATTAATTTTTCTTTTTTCTGTGTACTTTCATGGTTTTGCTATAAAGGTGATAGTGGCTTACTGGAATAATTAGGGAGGATTACTAACTTCTAGGTGTTAGAAAATAATTTCTACAGTAAAGGTATCAGTTTCTCTTTTTATATCTGGTAAATTTCAACTGTGAAACCATCTGGTCTGAGACTTCCTTTCATGGAAAAGTTTTGTTGTTGTTAGTTTTTTTGTTTTTTGCTGGTACAATTTTTATGGCTTGATATTTTCCTGTTGGTGAATTCTATTTCTTCATGATTAACCTAAGGAGGTTGAGTGTTTCCAAGAACTATCTATTTCATGATTTTTTCCCCATTTATGTGCATGGGGGGGTTATAGTATTCAAAGACTATGTTTTTTATTTCTATGATTTGAGTTGCAATATCTCCATTTTAATTTCTATTTGAGCTTATTTAGGTCTTTTCTTTTCTGTTTTTGGTTAGTCTAGCAAGAGTCTGTTTATTTTGTTTACCTTTTCAAAGAACCAATTTTTGTTTCATTGATCTTTTACATAATCATTTTGTTATCAGTTTCATTTAGTTCGGCTCTGACCTTATTTTTTTTCTTCTTCTAGATTTGGTATTGGTTTACTCTTCCTTTTCTAATTCCTTGAGATGATTAAACAGATTGTTTATTCACACTCTTCATATCTTTTTTGACAGACTTTTCAGGCTATGAATTTTCTCATTAGCACTACTTTTGTTGGATCCCACAGATTTTGATAACTTGTGCCCCCTTTGTCACTTAATTAAAAGAACTGTATAATTTCCATCTTAATTTCCTCCCTGTCCCATGATCACTCAGTGCAGGCTGTTTAATTTGCATGACTTTTTGTGGAATTGAGTGTTTCTGTTGAAGCTGATCACTGATTTTATTCCACTGTGGTTTGAGAAGCTTTATGGCATATTTTCTGTGTTTTATTTTTAATTTATTGAGATCTGTTTTGTGATCTAAGAGGTGATCATTCTAGCAGAATGTTTGATGTACTGATGAGAGAAATATATATTCAGTAATTGGGGGGGAAGAGTATTGTGCAAATGTCTGTTGCACCCATTTTTCTCTATAGTATCATTTAAGTATAAAGTCTCTTAATTTATTTTTTTCTTGGACGATCTTTCCAGCTCTGTCAGTACAGTGTGGAAGCCCCCAGCTATTGTGATGTATACAAAGTGTTTAACACGTAGGTTCAATGTAGTAGGGTTGGCTTTATAAATCTGTATACACCTGTGTAGGTGCATAGATATTTAGGATTGTTATATCTTCTTGTTGAATTTTATCCCTTTACCATTATATAATGACCTTCTTTGTCTTTCTTTACTTTTGTTGCTTTGAAGTTGATGTTATCTGATATGAGAATGGCTGACTAGCTTTCTTTTGCATTTGCATGGAATGTTGTTTTCCATCCCTTCACCTTAAGTCTGACTGGTTCCTTGTGAGTTAGATGTGTTTCCTGGTGCCAGCAGATATTTGGATTCTATTTTTTTATCCATTCAGCCAGCCTGTCTCTTGAGAGGAGAGTTCAATCCATTTACATTTATCGAAGGAATTGATTTCTGTTTATCCTGTTGTATTGAACTTTACTGCTTAGTTACAGTTAGCCAAGTAGAATATTATTTAAAAATTGATTTAGCCATGGCCCATCTTGCTATCAAACTAGGTTAGTTTGAAATAATACCAAACAAATTAAATAAGGTTTAAAATGTATTTGATTTAATCCCAGCTACTCTGGAGGCTGTGGCATGAAGACAAGTTGAGGACATGAATTTGAGATTGACTCGCACAACATAAGGAAATCTCATCTCTTGTTTTGCAAAAGTATGATTGATTGAATTAGCCACAACTATTTTAGCAGTCAGAGAAAGGTTATGAGTTCCTGGAGGACATCAACCTTACTACCCTTCTTATCAGTGAAATGACTTCTGTATCTTGGGCATTCAACTTGAGCTCTATTCTCTCATAGTGACACTGTCAGAATATATCAGTACTAAAAGTTCAAGAATAGAATCCAATAGAACTATCCCTACACTATAAATTCAAACTTTGGCAAAACATGGCAGCCATTATTAGAAGTAAAAACAAAATGAATATATTCAGCCAATATTTTTACAGTTCCAACATATAAACAAGTTTTTGACTACCAAAAGGTATATGTGTGTTCAGTATTCATGCAGAAACTCTAAATAACCCAAACCATATTAAGAATATTATAATTAGCTCCAGGGTCAAGTGTCAGAAGGTCTAGAAGAGGTTGCTTTTGAAAGAAAGTAAGAGATAAGTATGGAGCATCAGTTCAGTAAAGTTGAAGTTGAAGGAAATACAAAGAATGATGCAAATCCTACTAGACTTCAGGCAATATTATCAAAATTTAGATGACTTATTGTTAATGTTCAACCCTGGGGTAAGATTAAACCATCATGACACCCTCTCACAAATCAGAAAACTAAAACATAGACAAGTTGATTGTACTACCTTTAGTAAATAATCGCTTAGTAGGATACATTGGACATAACCCCGGATTTGTCAGTTCCTGACTTAACCTACACTCTTACAAATAAATTGTAGGACCTCTTGTAAACAGAATTTCAGACATGTATTTGGACATACTGTTAATGTCAAAATAAGAATATGGATCATTAGACTGAGAAAGGAATCTCATCTAAGTAACTAAAGGTGAGAAGGTGGGAAAAAAGCTTCCAAGGATCACTGTCTGCAGCAATTAAGCCTTGGTAGTTCAAAGCTTATTGGGGCTTTGCATAATGACTTAATTTGCATTCCCAGCTCTAAAAATATTTCTTGATATAACACTGCTCCTGGACTTTTTCCTTTCAAAAGCTTGGGTTAGTTTATTTTAAAATTGAAAATGTGGTTATTTTGTTGTCATTGTTACATTGTTTAAGTAACAAGATAGTCCATGACCTGAAAGGTAAAGCACACACTGGTAAAGAAGAATAAAATCAATCTTTCTATGAACACATGGATGATAGAAATATGCATGACAAGATTTAATCATGATCAGTTGCAATTCAATCATGCATACCAGATATCATAAAGCTAGTAATCAATTCACACAAACTCATATTGGAAATAATGATTTTTTAAAAAATTAAATGAGCACATTTCCCCTGCATTAATAAGCTTATATTATTCAGATATTTGTCAGAAACGATGTCATTGTCTTCTGCGTGGTAAAGTGAAAAATTCAGCACTATGCACCTTTATCCTTAGAGTCCCAATGTCACAGCTTTGCTCAGTGATGAGGTAGAGTCACCTTAAAGTATTTAAGGATAACAATTGAAATATTTATTTACATAATGAGAGGCCTCTAATGCCCTAATTACTTATACATAGTACTACATTCTCAATAAATGCCAGTTGCATTTAATTGTATGTCAGAACCATTGACAGATGCAGAGAATGTAAACAGCACTATTTCCTCACCTGTAGTGATGATTCTATATAATTGTATGAAGAATATGGAGATAATTCTAGGAAGTAAAAGAATCAGAGCAACTGGGGAGAGCTTAGAAACCATCCCTGACCTTCTCCACCTGAAGGAGGCATGTCTTCACAGCCATGCCCTTGTCTTTGGCTATCTTGAATTCTGAACCCAAGCCTTTCGAGAAGCATATCATTTAATGATCTAAGCAGCCATAAGACTTCTTGGGAATCCAAAGAAATCTGTAAAGAAGGTTGTTGGTCTCAAGAGACAAATAAAGCCTTGAATATCGAATTAGTAACCAAACAGTTCTAAGTTCTGGAATCATATAGACCAAGATTTCAGTTCTAGCCTGCCTTGTGTAAGTTTTGTCCTCTTGCACACATTAATTGGTCTCTTTAAGCTTCAGTTTCTACATTTAAAAATATTCAATGATAGCAATGTCGAATTATCTGATTCAGAATTAATTTGGATGACAATATGATAATCGTAATTAAGTCTTAATGTCCTCCACATGTGTCCAGATTTAATTTCTTTAGTTTACAAAAACCATTTCACTCTACATTAGATTATAGAAACTCTGGGTAGTATTAATTATTAATTAAAATTATGGTTGTCTATATTAAGCATTCAATATGTATTAGCTATTTCAAAAGCTACAGGATGAGAACATCGTATTTTTGTTAATTTAATTCATGGAAGCTTTCAAACGAAATAATTCTGTTACAAAAGTTATTTTGATACTAATAAAATGACTAATAACATTATACAATTTTTTCGATTTTCATAGGTACAAAGAAAATAAAATTTGTCTTTTAAAAAGCTCACACTATGTTATTCTATACAAATGGAAAAAGAGTGCAACTTCAAGCACTAGTGATATTTTAGTGTTATGTATGTGGCAAAAATACCAAAATTATTATACACAGAGCACTCTGGTAGTATTCCTTCCAGTTTTAGTCAAGACATTGTTTGGCACTGAAGTACTGAGAGTGATTTATTGCAGGTACAAGTATCTATTTTATTTTCTGATATAGCCTTTATTGAAATTTTTCTAGCATTTCTCTCTTCATGGAAATTCTCCTCAGGAAAGCTATATGAAATTTCTCTTTATTATGTAAAATACTTATGTTTTTTCATTCTATTGTCTATGAAAAAAATATGTATACAACCTGAAAAGTAAACCGGAATTTTTACAGCAGAGAGACACCTTGGCAGTGGAATAGAAATAAAAATATAGTATTTACAATTACTAATTCCTGGGGAAAAAATAAAGATCCAAACCCAAAACACAGAGGTCTTTTATAGCTACATACAAATGGAGGGGAAAGGAGAAAAAATATGTTCATTCTCCAGACTGAAGACAAGGATAAGGAAGTATTATGACTTTCAACTCTCATTTGCAGGGCGTCTACCTCAAAGCATCATCACATATCATAAGTTCATGTTCTGCAACAGTGATGATGCAGTTTCAAATATAACGGTACAGGAAAGTAAGCCATATGAAAAAGCAGCAGGAAACTGTTGTGCCAAAATATAACTTCCTTTAGGAAAAAGACTTAATAGGAATCCTGCTGTGCAAAAAAAACAAGTTATTTAGATTGGGTAAATTGACATTTTAGTCATTTCAGCTTGTTGTAGCCTGGACACATATATCACAGCACATGTGCATTGAGTTCACACAACTTCTTACATAATCATATGTTGGGATATATGATTAAACTGAATCCACGTGCTAAATCATACAGTGAGCCAAATGTATTTACCAGGAAGACCACTAGATATGTCTCTCTCATATTATAATATGAAATAGTTTTTTAAAACTTGTACTTTTTGACTCCATGTGAATTGCTTTTGTCTCTCACTTCACTTTGATACAATACAAACAAGACTATGCCTCAGGATTATGTTTATCAACTTTATTAACATGTAGTAAATTTCTACTGTTTAATTTATTCAGTGCTATACATTTGGTTTGTTTCCAGTTTTGAGTTACTTTGATGACAACAGCTATTCACATTTATGTGCATGTTGTTGCACTGATAGATGTTTTTATTATCTTTGGTAAATCTCTTAAGAGTCAAATGGCTGTGCCGTAAGTTAGGTAAATGGTTAATGTTTTCGGCCACTGCTAAATAGCTTGCCAAAATTATTATACTATTTGATTTGTCACCAACAGGGTATGGGCCTTCCATTTGCTCCAAGTCTTGGGATCATCAGTCTCTTTGCTTTCCTCTGTTTTCAAGGGATGTGTCAGTATCTCATTTTGCTCTTACTCTGCATTTCTCTGATGCATAATGATGTTGAATATTTTTCCATGTGCTCATTGGACATTTATATTCTTCTTCAGAGTATCTAGTAAATCATTTTCCTGTTCTTAAATTTGCTTTCTTTTTCCTATTGTGCTGTAAGAATGTTTCCATATTCTGGATGCAAGCTCTTTGTCAGATTTGTCATCTCAAATATTTTCTCATGTTCTGTGGTTTACCTTTTCATTTTCTGAATGGTTATTCCAAAAGCAAATATTCTTAATTTGTATGAAGTCCAATTTCTCAAGCTTTGAGATAATTTTAAAATAGTAGAAAATCATTTTTCTTAAAGCTATCTAAATCTAAATATTTCTCAACCAAATATGAGCTTATCCTGCTGAAATTTTTGTAAAACCCTTCTCTGAGCCATTTTCTACCTGCTTAGCCATGTTTTACATCCCGGGGCCAAACCTCTCACGAAAACATTAAAGGAAGACTCATGAGTTCACAAACCTCTCACGAAAACATTAAAAGAAGAGAAAGTGAAATGGCCTGTTTCAATTCTTTAGGATTTTTGCACACTTAATTAGACCTAGAATTTTTGGAATTGGTGAATGAAATTTTAAAAGAACCATTTTGAAGCAGGGCAGGAAGAGGATCCGCTAACCATACCATTTATTACAATTTAGAATATGTATAATTAAAGCAACCAAAAAATAAAAAGGTGCAAGCATGAATAAATAGAACAAAATAAAAGAAAAACAGAGAAGGTGCACCAAAAGCCCTCAAATAGAAGGATGGTTTCACATAGAGCATCTTGATATGGAAAAGTATACATATACATAATTTATAAATGATAAATTATAATAAGACATAGGTAAGTCAAAGGGAACTAACAAGTTAATCATAAAGGAGTAACAAAATAATTATCATAATAGTGAAAAACTAACAACTATATAACATTCTTGCTCTTGATGCAATCAAGTGACACACACACAAAAGTGGCAGCTTTAGATAAAAACCTTTTTAGCAGAGTGAAAAAGAATAAAATTAAAATTAAGACTGTCATCAAATATGTTAACTTCAAATATATAAAGTTTATACCTATAATGAATAAAAAATAATATTTTATGTAGGTATAACATGACAAGACATACGATAATTAAATACATAATAATAATAAAGTCAATTAAAATAGATTAGGCT
Organism: Perodicticus potto; assembly: GCA_963574655.1. NCBI lineage: Eukaryota > Metazoa > Chordata > Mammalia > Primates > Lorisidae > Perodicticus > Perodicticus potto. The sequence continues at coordinate 18,091 of CAUYRH010120111.1, forward strand.
TATAATATGGATTGAACATCCCTAATTTGAAAATCCAAAATCTTAAATGCAACCAGCAGGGGTAACTATATCTGTAATCCTATTACTCTGGGAGGCCAAGGTGGGGAGGATCACCAGACCTGAGCAAAGCAAGACCCCTTGTCTGCTAAAAATTAAAAAAAAAATTATTCAGTAGTCCGAGCTACAAGACCCTGAAGCTAGAGGATGGCTTGAACCCAGGAGTTTGAAGTTGCTGTGAGCTAGGCTGAGCCTTAGCATTCTAGCCTGGATGACAGAGTAAGACATTCTATCAAAAACAAAAAACAAAAACAAAACCACCAAATATGAAATGCTCCAAAATCCAAATTCTTTTGAGAGCTAACATTTTGGCACAATGGGAAAATTCTATATCTGATCTATCATGCTAGGTCATAGTCAAAACATAGTCAAACTTAGTTTCACAAACAAAATTATTAAAATTATTGTTGAAATTACCTTCAGACTCTGTGTATGAGGTGTATAAGAAACATAAATAAACTTCATTTTTAGACTTGAATACCATCTTCAAAATAGATCATTAGGTATATGTAAATATTCCAAAATCCAAAAAAAAAAAAAAAAAAAGAAAGAAAGAAATTTATAACACTTTTGGTCTCAAGTATTCAAATTAAAGATATTCAACCTGAAGTATCTCAAGAATGGAAGAAACAGTATCCAATGCACTCAGTCTTAATATGAAGCTAATTTATAGCTTTCATATGAAGGCTAAAACCCAATTATAACACAAGAATATGGGGGAAAGAGCAAGGGAGGGAAAGGGAGGGGGGAGGATGGGTGGAAGGAGGGCCATTGGTGGTATCACACCTACGGTGCATCTTAGAAGGGTACAGGTGAAACTTGCTAAATGTAGAACACCAATGTCTACATATAGTGAGTATGAAAATGTCATGAAGGCTATGTTAAACAGTTCGATGAAAATATTTCAGATTGTATATGAAGACAGCACATTGTGCCCCATGATTGCATTAATGTACACAATTATGATTTAATAAAAATTAAAAAAAAGAAATCAAAGTCATCTAAATCAGAAAAAAATTAAAGATATTCAACCTGTATAACTCTTATATTTAAAACTGTACTAAAAATTACATTGCATACAGAATGTATGAGAATATGTTGGCACCAGCACAATTAAACACAGGATATAATGTGTGTAGTTATTTTGGTAAATATTATGCCAATATGTATAAAGAAAAATCATAATATTTGTATTGTTTCATGTTATAATTGGTCTCAGGCAAATAATTAAAATGAAGGGAAAAGAACTAAAGTATTTATAATCCACATATATAAAAATAAAAAAATTATAAAAAAACAAAATAATTTTAATAAGAAATCTAAAATCCAAAGTAAATATAGGATGACTCCAGTAATGTTATCAACATTTAGATTTTCACATACCACTTTGGTAGAAATATTCTTTAAGAGTTTCAAAAATATCTGTTACAGCTGTGTGGAAAGTGGAAAATAATAAATATCACTGTAAAAACATTACTATTTGTAAAGTTATTTCACTTATCACATTTAGCCTACAGGCAACTAGATGAAATAGTAAAAAATACATAGTATAGTGCTTCCTAAAAGGACACAGGCAGGATTCAAACCACAGTTAATAAGCTATGTACCCTTAGACATGTTATTTATGCCCTCTCTGATTCTTGGCCTTCTGACCTGTAAAAATGAGAAAAATAATCAGACCTACGGAGTTCTTCTGATAGAGATAAAAACTAATGTCTTTATTTAAAAAACTATTATCTCACTGTTTGGTAGAACTTGCCATCAAGAAAACATGGATGGCCCAATATAATTTAATTAATATTCACATCAGAATTTGATTACAGGAATTCAGATGATGCAGTGGTCACAAATATAACATGGCTATTTTCTTCTGTACATAGTCATTTACATATTTGGCTACCTTGGTAGGAGAATGTAATCTCATGAAAAAAGTTGTGTCATATATATGTTTTTTTTCTCCCAAGCCCTAGCACTGTGCAATTGTTGTAGCAGGAGTAATTAGATCTTAAATAAATGACATTCATCACATGAGGGGTTCCCTTAGCACGAATCTACAAAAGTGATTGAGATAGTTTAAAGTGCTCCAATATGGGCTTCCTTAACTTACTTCATTTTAGCCTAAAAGTCTTGATATGCACTCATCTTCCTTCATTATTTCTGGTAAAGTTATTTCTGCCTTCATTTTCTTGGTGATTTATTTCCATGCCTCATAACTAAGAAAGTTACCATTTCTGAAGTCATCTGATAGACTGTTCCAAAATATGCTTTGCAATTTAACAAAAGTACAGATGCAAACTTTTAGTACATAAAATACAGATACATTCATACGAACTCTGTAATGCAATAAACAGATATCAAGTGGTTACTATTTTATGGTTATAATATTTTTTCTTTAGTGCTATACAATCTTAATAGAAAAAACAACAGTAAAGAAATATGGGAAAAGGGAACATAGACTGATAAGAAATTCAATATAGTCATGCTTCCAAACTTCCTATGTAGCTTATTATACTATAAAACATATTCTTTGGCAATATGAAAATTATAAGGTTTGATATAGAATTTATTAATAATTTAATCTTATCCTGTATGTCCCTTATCAGTTTTATACATTTTGCATTTTTCTCTATAATTTTTAAAATTAGAGACATTCTACTATGTAAAAATAAAGTTCATAAAATGTTTTAAATTTACATGTTTTCTTTTTTTTTTTTACTATTGTTAAATTGCTATAATATAATATAGAAATAATCATTGTAGAACAATTCAAAATGATTTTTTCTTTATTGGTATAAAACATCCATCTATGAATGGTAGAAAAATGGTATGTTGATTTCAAGTAGGCCCCAATAATTTATTTTTCAACCATGAAAATGATGATATTGAAATGGTATTGTGATGATCCAGTTAATTTGTGAAGGAAAACAAATTTTGTGAATTGCTTCATCTGGATTTGTTCCATTATGTGTGGAAAGATAATGATCATTAATGCAAGAGTTTGCTTTGTACAAAATACAGTTCTTTTTACAGAAAAATGTAATCATAAAGAAAAACAAACATCACTTTTAATATAAAGCCTGCATAATTAGCAGAAATAACTACATGTAATTCTCAAACCAAAATAAAATTATTATATTAGGACTTAATGATGCTCAATTTTTATAAATACTATATATTTTTAAGATATATATGAATCTATGGATTTAACAACATAGATTTCCAACTCACAAAGGCAAACCTGGCTATAACAACTGTTCAGTGCCAAATCTGGCAGCAATTGAGATCAACACTGAATCCCAAACATAGCATCATACACTGTGGTAATATGGGAGCCGCCTGGTGGTAGGTTGATTACATTGGACTGCTCACCTCAGGGAAGGGGCAGTGCTTTGTTATTATTGTAATAGGTATGACCTTTGCATATAGATTTCCTTCCCTGCATATACTGCCTGTGCCAGAACTACCACCCCATGGGATAACAGAATACCTATCCACTATCATTATATAACACACCACACTTCTCTGATCAAGGAACTTACTTCACAGTAAATAAAGTGTAGCAATCTGCCAAGTAGTGTTGATATGAAACATCCATGTTTCATTAAAAGGTGTGTGTGTGTGTGTGTGTGTGTGTGTCTCCACAATATTTTTCCAAAGGTCTTGAGAATAGGAGATGGTTTACTACTCACAGACTAGAAATTCCAGGATTACAGCAGGATAATTTGGAAAATAACTAGGGAGAATAAAAGATAGTTATGGTTTATTGTAAAGAAGAGAGTATGAGAGAAAATAAGTGATCACAGAGTCTGGATTATTGGCTTAAGAAGTAAACAAGAATGAAAGGTAAGATGCATTTTGCTTTGATGGTTTGTTAGACAAAATAGACCCTTAGTCAAATAGGATTTACTTGTTTTGAAGGTTCTCATTTTCAACAGCAGCTTTAAAAACTATACTAACTCCAAAAGGAATGCTTATTCCCAAAATTTATGTAATTATTCGAGTTAGGGTAAAAGATATGATATAGTTTGAAAGTTTCCCATGTAATTTGTGTGCATATCCACTGTTAAAACTATTGAGCCATAGCCTGGGATTGAGTCCCAATAACAGCAAATTTGGATTTCTATTTCTGCTGGTAAGCCAGTGTAGGCAACTGAGGCAAGCAGAATATAAAATGGAAGGCACAAGTGGTGGAGCAAGATGGCAAACTGAATGGATCATTCAGTTGAGCTCTCCTAGAATGACTAGGGAAAAAGAGAGAATCCAGCCACACCTGGCACAGAGAATGTACCCAGAGTCAGAGCTCAGGGAACACAGTGAGGAGGTGGGGAGCTGGATAGAGGATATGATCCAGAGTGGTGGAAATCTGACAAATTAGGCAAGTGATTATCACCAACTGGGACTGGGTGGCCCTGCACAAAGGTCTTGGATGGGAGGAAGCCTTTCCAAAGTTTTCAGTTGTTGTGGGAAGCTCTATGTTGAGTGAAAAGCTTGGAAGACTGGGAGGACTTGAACAGTATACAAGCAACCAGATCTGAACGCCAGTTGGAGTGGATTTGCCATAGGTTTGGTGGCTGGTCAGTAAGCCATGTTGGGAACGTCTGTTGGCTAGAGGACTGCCCTTGTGGTAAGGTCATGGGAAGGTCTTAGCAGAGGCCTAAAGCACTGCTGTCTCAATTCCTCCTGCCAGGATGACTCCTGCGTCCTGAGCATTGGAGTCAGGGGATGCTATGAGACCTGCCCCTGAAGGATACTTGTGAGGTTTAAGATCTCAACCCAGCAGGGTCTGAACACTGAGGAAATATCAGGCAATTGCCAAAGCAACTAAGTTTGGAATAAGGACCATAGAGGTTGCTGGCAGTGTTCACTGTCTCCTAAAAAATCCCAGTGCTACCTGGTGTCCAGATGACATATTACAACCTATTGTTGTCAAGAGCAAGGAGTACTCTTTCTTTGGCTATGAGACAGAGTTTGGCTTTGCTCAGGCTTAGGGTACTTTGAGACCAAAGCTCTGAAACAAGGTAATTGAAAGCAAAGGAGGAAGTGAGACGGACAAAAGGAGGACAAGGAGGTGAACAAGAAAAAAGAACACACAAGTAGGAACCAACAAAAATATTTGGGCAAATGAAAAACCAAAATAGAGGAATCCCCCCAAGGGACCATGAGACAGCTACTGCAGAACACTCCATCTACAAAGAATTAATGGACTTGACAGAAAGAGAATTTGAAATATGAATGATAAAGACAATAAAAGGAATGAGCAAGAAAATGGAAAGTAAGAATCAAAAGTTGGAGGAGAGATCTGTAGAATATAGAAAGGATATGGTACAGCTTAAGGAAATGAAGGAAACAATCAGGGAATGTAAGGATTCTGTAGAAAGTATCAAAAATAGGTTAGAACATGGAGAAGAAGGAACCTTAGAACTAGAGAATAAATTTTTTGAGTTAACCCAGATATTTAAAGAGGCTGAAAAGAAAAGAGAGAAAGCAGAACAGGCACTTAGAGAACTAAGAGACTGAACGAAGTGTTCAAACATACAAATAATAGGGATTCCAGAAGGGGAAAAAGATTGTCCCAAAGGAATGGAAACCCTACTGGAAACTATCATAAATGAAAACTTCCCAAGTTTTACTAAAGACCCCAACAAACTACTTTCAGATGGATATCAAACTCCAGGTCATCTTAAATCAAACAGAGACTCTCCAAGACACATTGTAATAAATCTGTCCAAGTTAAAATGATAGAAAAGATTCTCCAGGCAGCAGGTGTAAGCACCAACTGATCTACAGAAGCAGAGTCATTAGGATAACAGCAGACTTTTTCAACTGAAACCTTCCAAGCCAGAAGAGCATGGTCACCCACCTTCAACATTCTTAGATAAAACAATTTTCAGCCTATAATTCTGTATCCTGCTATACTAGGCTTGAAAATTGATAGAGAAATCAAATCTTTTGTGGCTATACTAGCACTTAGGAAATTTCCCACAGCAAGACCAGCCTTATTAGAAATACTTAGACCTAATCTCAACACTGACCATCACAATGGACCACCAACAAAGTAAACAGCCAGAAACTATAGGTCAAAGCCTAGCTTCCCTGGTGGTGCAAAGAATAAAACTACACAACAGATTCCCACAAAATAAGATGACTAGACTTACACCACACTTATTAATTCTCTCAATAAATGTAAATGAACTGAATTCACCACTGAAAAGGCACAGGCTGGATGGTTGGATAAAAAAACACAAGCCATCAATATGCTGTCTCCAGGAGACACACCTCACCTGTAAGGACAAATCAAGACTCAGGGTGAAGGGATGAAAAACAATATTTCAAGCAAAAAAAGCAGAAGAAAGGAGGTGTTGCAATCTTATATTTAGATACAGGTGGATTCAAAATAACTAAAGTTAAGAAAGACAAAGATGGACACTTTGTACAGGTCAAAGAAACAATAAAACAAGAAGACATTTCAATTTTAATATTTATGCACCCAACTTAAATGCTCCCAGATTTATGAAACAGACATTGATGGGTCTGAGCAATATGATTCTAATAACACCATAATAGCCAGGGACTTTAATACCCATCTTACAGAACTAGACAGATCCTGTAAACAAAAACTAAACAAAGTTACAAAGGACTTAAACGTGACCCTCAAAAAAATGGGATTAATATACATATACAGAACACACCATCCCAAAGCTAAAGAATATACATTTTTCTCATCAACCCATGTTATGTACTCCAAAATCGACCACATTATGGGATACAAATCAAACCTTAGCAAAATTAAGAGAATAGAAATTAGACTTTGTCTCTTCTCAGACCACAAAGCAATAAAGGTGGAACTCAACTCCAACATAAACATTCATCCCCAAAGAAAGAAATTGAACATAAGCAATCTTATGATGCATGAAAGTTGGGTTCAGGAAGAGATAAAAGAGGAAGGAGATCATTAAATTTCTCAAACAACAATAATGAAGATGCAAATTACCAAAACATATGGGAAATAGCAAAACCAGTCAAAAGAGGAAAATTTATCACATTAGATGCCTACATTAGAAAAAAAGAAAGAGAACACATCAACAAAGTCATAAATCATCTTATGTAATTGGAAAAGAAGAACAGTATAATCCCAAACCCAGCTAATGACAAGAAATAACCAAAATTGAATCAGAGATTAATGAAATTGAAAACAAAGGAATCATTCAGAAAATTAACAAAACAAAAAGTTGATTTTTCAAAAAATTAAATAAAAATCAATAAACATTCAGCCAGATTAACTAAAAACAAAAAAGTAAAATCTCTAATAACTTCAATCAGAAATGGTAAAGGGAAAATAACAACAGATGGCACAGAAATACAAGAGATCATCTCTGAGTACTACTTTAAACTCCATGCCCCAAAATTTGACAATGTGGAGGAAATGGATCAATACCTAGAATCACACCCTTTCCCTTGACTTAACCCAGAAGAAATAGATCTCTTGAACAGACCAATTTCAAGAACGGAGATCAAAGAAGCAATAAAAAATCTCCCCCACCCCAAAATGTCCTGGTACAGATGGCTTCACACCAGAATTCTATCAAACCTTTAAAGAACGACTTATTCCCATGCTGCAAAAATTATTCCAAAAAATTGAGAAGGAAGTAATCTTCTCCAACACTTTCTACAAAGTGAATATCAACCTGATCCCATAATCTGCAAAATTCTCAATAAAATCCTTCCAATGGTATTGGAAGAACTGGATAACTGCATGTAAAAGAATGAAACTGGACCCACACCTCTCATCACTTACAAAAATTGATTCAAAATGGATAAAAGATTTTAATCTTAGGCATGAAATGATAAAAATCCTTGAAGAAAGTGTGGGGAAAACACTTAAAAGTATGAGCCTTGGGAAAGATTTTATGAAGAAGACTTTGGTGGCAATTGCAACAACAAAAATATACAAATGGGATTTAATTAACTGAAAAGCTATACAGCTAAGGAAACAACAACCAAAACAAACAGACAACCCCCAGAATAGGAAAAGATATTTGCATATTATGAATCAGACAAAAGCTTGATAACTAGCATCTATAAAGAACTCAAATTAATCAACAAAAAAGACAAAACAATCCCATATATCACTGTACAAGAGAATAGAAACTTGTCTATAGAAGATAGATGAATGACTAACAAACATATGAAAAAATGGCCATCATCCTTATTCATTAGAGAAATGCAAACCAATACCACTCTGAGATATCACCTAACTCTAATGAGAATGGCCCACATCACAAAGTCTCAAAGCTGCAGATTCTGGTATGGATGTGGAGAGAAGGGAACACTTTTACACTGCTGGTGGGACTACAAACTAATACAACCTTTTTGGAAGAAAGTATGGAGAATCCTCAGAGAACTCAATTAGACTTCCCATTTGATCCTACAATCCTTTAACCAGACATCTACTCAGAAGAAAAAATAATATCCTTTTATCATAAGGACATTCACACTAGACTGTTTATCACAAATCAGTTTACAATTGCCAAAATGTGGAAACAGCTTAAATGCCCACCAACCCAGGAATGGATTAAGAAGCTATGTATATTATTCAGCCTTTAAATATGATGGAGATTTTACATCTGTTGTATTAACCTAGACAGAAGTGGAACACATTCTTCTTAGTAGAGGATCGCAAGAATGGAGAAGCAAGAAACAAATGTACTCAATTCTGATATAAAAGCAGTAGATAAGCTAATACAAGGGTGGGAGTAGGGGAATGAGACAGTGGGGAGAGGGGACGGGGAAGGGAGATGGAGTTCATAGTGTATGGTACACCTCTTAGGGGCGGAACACAATTATAAGAGGGACTTTTTTTAACAAATGCAATCAGTGTAATGTAAATCTTTGTACCCCCAATGAATCCAAAACAATAAAAATAAATAAAGAGGATGGCACCTGTGGCTCAGTGAGTAGGGCGCCAGCCCCATATACCAAGGTTGGCAGGTTCAAACCTGGCCCCAGCCAAACTGCAACAAAAAATAGTTTGGTGTTGTGGCGGGCGCTTGTAGTCCCAGCCACTTGGGAGGCTGAGGCAAGAGAATCGCCTAAGCCCAGGAGTTGGAAGTTGCTGTGAGCTGTGATGCCATGGCACTCTACTGAGGGTGATAAAGTGAGACTCTGTCTCTAAAAAGAAAGAAAGGAAGGAAGGAAGGCAGTCGGGAAAGAAGGAAGGAAGGGAGGGAGGGAGGGAGGGAGGGAGGGAGGGAGGAAAGAAAGAAAGAAGTAAGTAAGGGAGGTAAATGGAAGACACTAACATGAAGTATATCTGATTCCTGTATTTCTTTACTTGAGGGAAGAATAATGATTCTGTAAATCTAAGCAAGATTAACAATAGTTTGGAACAAATAAGCAAAAATCCTACTTGCCGTTGGGTTTCTTTACTTGAATGTTTATAGAGAAGATGTGGTAGAATGGTGTACCCAACCATTTTGGCACCAAGGACCAGTCATGGAAGACAACTTTTCCATGGATGGCAGGGTGGAAGGGTCATTGAATTCTCATAAGAAATGTGCAACCTGGGGCAGTGCCTGTGGCTCATCGAGTAGGGCACTGGCCCCATATACCTAAGGTGGCGGGTTCAAACCCGGCCTCGGCCAAACTGCAAAACAGAAAAAATACCCGGGCTTTGTGGCGGGCGCCTGTAGTCCCAGCTACTCGGGAGACTGAGGCAAGAGAATTGCCTAAGCCCAGGAGTTGGAGGTCGCTGTGAGCTGTGTGATGCCACAGCACTCTACTGAGGGCAATAAAGTGAGACTCTGTCTCTACAAAAAAAAAAGAAAGAAATGTGCAACCTAAATCCCTCGCATGCACAGTTTACAGTTAAGCCCATGCTCCTATGAGAATCTAATGCTACGCCTGATCTGACAGGAGGCAGAGCCAGCCTGTCATGTGAACCAGGAAGAACAGCTGTAAATACAGATGAAACTTCACTTGGTGCTCACCTCTTGCTGTGTGGCCTGGTGGTTCCTAATAAGCTGTGGAGAGGTACTGTCCCCAGTCCAGCGACAACAGTGTTAGACAACTTCACCATGATTCTAGGCCCATGCTACCCTCTGAGATCTAATCATGCGTGTCTTTAAGTCTTCCTTGGTATAAGTTTATTCAATGAAAGAACCTGCGTCTTCAAATGTTTTGGCCTATAAGTCTAACAAATGTCTATATCTATATCTATATGATATATATGATATATATAGATATATATGAATCCAAGATATTGGGAACCAAGGGAGTGTTTAGTGATATTTATCGTCCCAAAGCAAAGCACCACTGCAGATATGTATAATTAAATTTTGTTGTCCTTACCAGTTAGATGACATTAATGATCTAGAAATATAGTAAATATATTATCTCCAAAAAGTAAAATTGGAACCTCCAGACACTTGAAAAAAATTGTATAAAATAAAATTATCAAAAATGGAGGAAAGGTTTATGCTTACAGAAAAAAAAACATCTCTTTTGCTAGCTATTAAGTACTTAAGAGGGACAGAGACTCTCATGTAAGCATAAAGCATTTTATTACACTTAATAAACTTAGAATATTAAGTAAGTGGGCAGTAAATAGCCACAGAGAGTGATTTATCTCAGCAAATATGTTTCCATTATTTTACAAAATATAACTCTATAATAAAATTAAATGAATGCAGCAGAAAAAAAATATACAAAGTCATTTTATTTTTTTTTCTGTGGTGTTTCTTCTCAGAAACATGAGTTTAAATCCAAAATAATTAGTAACAGTTCTCTGAGTCTGGAAATGAACTCTTCCCAATAATTAAGTTTAATGTTTTACTGAAGAAACCCATCCCAATTGGAATTTTGTTTTATAAAGTAATAAGAACAATTACAATATCAACAACAATAAAATCAGATCAAGACTTTTAATACCAAACCTAACTGATAAGATTTTAGTTAGTCTGTATCGATTTCATTCAAATTAACGTCTTAAGTACATAAACTCAGAGGGTACATTTTAAATATTATCTTTTCACTTAGCTCACTGCTGCTTTAGCTCCTGTGAAATCTGAGTCTGCTGTCAGATATTGGAGGACAAATCATACATATTTTCTTGAAGCATTAAATTATAAAAAATTATTTGGATTCTGACTAGTTCTTATCTTTTAAGAGAATTAATTTCTTTCAAACAGAAAAAAGTATACAGTTTTAAAATAGTCATTAAACACTTAAAACAAAAATACGTAGTTATTTATTCCACTTCTTTCTACTGGCCTGTCCTGCTTTCCAAACACAAATATTTCTTCCTAGTTTTAGTTTCCACATCCCTAGTATAAATATATTTCAGTGCATCAGTAATAGGTATTACTTGCTTGCTCTGGTCAGTGATGAATTAGCTTTTACTTCACATCAATTGTCACTCCATCTTGCCAATATCATATCATAATTAGGATTAAACTAATTTTTGTATCTGTATTATTATTATTAATATTGCATGCTAAACCATGTCATTTAGTAAGTATACTTTCTCTTTTCTCGACCACTTTTTATTTCTTCTGCATTACATATTTTCCCATAGCCGCACAGAGTGATTTATCTAGTCTTTTCTCAACTTATTAACTCTCACCACAAACTTCACCCACATCTCAATAACATTGCTCTTGACCAAACCCAGTCTGTGTTTTCAGGACTGGCTGCTGCCTTTGCACAAGGATAATCCTAGGAGTTCCTCTCACCCGCATCTTAGGGACTCACTTCATTTTTCTTGTTTTGAATTTCCTAATTCCTGAATTATATTTATTCTTCTTTCTTAGATATCTTCAGTGAACATGCAAATAATTTATTTGTAGAATACACAAATATGTACAAGAAATCTGTACAAATAAACAACAAAACAACTTAAAAGGATTCCACGATTTAGACATTTCGCCGTAGTAGGTAGCCAAACCTTTGAACAGGTGCTCAACCTCATGAATCATTAAGAAAAGAAGTACATTAACACCAAAATGAGATAAACACACACAACTACCAGAAAATACATAGTAAGTGGCAAAAGTTTGTGTGGTATATTCAGACATACTTTGAGTTCAACAAAATTTAATAAATGACTTTATTTACATTTTATCTGTCCTTGTAAGTAGCACTAAACTTAGAGTTTCATAACCATTTGTGCTTATTCAGGCCATTTAGTAAGAAATGTCTAGAAAATAACACTTTATGACTTAGCTGTAGTGATTACTAAGGCAAATGGCTTTTGAATCTTTAGAAAGTTCTATATTTGAGCCCGAATGGCATCCCAAAATAAAGTGTGCCTTCTACTACTGTGTATTTTTAGGTCCTCAACCATTACTATTTCTTGAAGAACTTCTTTATTCCTTAGTAAACTCAAAAAGAACATTTCAACTCCACCATATGAAATTTTACTAGTGACAATATCACCATTACATTGTGAGGGGTTCCAGTTTGTGTTTGAAACACTGTTAAATATTGCACCTGCAATTTCTTTCAATTCTCTAAGTTACCTAAATGAAGCTTAGAGGTTTAAGCAATTTATCAAATTTTTCATAATTAATAAGGAATTTTAGAAGGGTCTAACTTCGGAGGCAACTTTCTTAATACCTTTGCAGCAACATTTTACAAAAATTGCTTTCCAACCTTTCATAAAAACTCACACGTCTTACCATTGCTGTATTTCACAGGGTCTGTGCTCCACTTTTTCAGTTATTCTACAAAAACAGTTTCAGGTCTTCACAGAAATATTGAACTCTTCTTCCCTAGAATTTCTCTATTCAATTTGAAGTTTTACAAAAGAAAGTGCTTCAATAACTCTCTCTTTGGCATAACCTATTCTTCATTGCTGTTCTAATGCTAAAATAGGCTTGTCAATTTCTGTCTACCCACTCAAATCATTTGCAGCAACAGAGAGGTACACATTAAAATAAATTAAAGTATGATAGCCATAGTAATTTTTTCCGAACGTGCTTTTTCAGTTTTAGACGTTGGCATTTCATAGCAATATAGTGTTCTTTCAGGAATGTTGTCGATTTTTTGCTGCTCTCCTGGTTTCCTCTTATCTACAAATTAAATTATTGACAGGTTTTGTATGAAATTTCTTGAAATATTTTATATTTTCAAAGTGTTGGCAGTGATTATGCTGAGGCTACAGAAAGCAAATGTAATGGGCTTGGAATTCAGAGACCCTCATTTATCATTTGAGAAGTCAAGATCTACCTTTGCTCATTCTAATTACTTATATTTTAGGGGAAAATGACTGTGCATTTTCTTCATTTTTCTAATTACTTAATAGCTCCACACATGCATTTACATTTTTCCAGAGATTAAAACCAACTAAGTTATTTTCTTATAATTTTGAATTATAACATTGTTGAGGCTTAGGAGAGCGGTTTGAAAAATACTGAATATTACTAAATGCAGAAATAAATGTCTTAACACAATAACTAAGAAAATGCCATGAAGGCTATGTTAATCAATTTGATGAAAATATTTCAGATTGTATATGAAACCAGCACATTGTACCCCATGATTGCACTAAGGTACACTAATAAAAAAGAAAAAAAAAGAATTACAAAATTTAGAAATAGGTAGAAAAGACAATAATTTAGACATTATATATTTTTTAAAATATTCAAGTTTATCACCACTAAATGATACACATATACAATTTATGTGTGTATGTGTATACATATATATACATAAAAACACACATGTTAAAAGTGAAATACACTTAAAATCATACTCACCTGGTAAAAAATAAGACTCTTCACAAGGCAAAGCATTTCACATTTTACAGCAGTCTCTGGTCCATAGAACAAGTCATTCATCTGTCAATTTCACCTACCTTGACCTTTAATTTTAAAAAGTATTTACTACACCCACCACGCATCTTACAAGGGTACAAGTGAAATTTACTAAGTGTAGACTATAAATGTCTTAACACAATAACTAAGAAAATGCCGTGAAGGCTATGTTAACCAGTTTGATGAAAATATTTCAAATTGTCTATATGACCAGCACATTATACCCCAAGATTACATTAATGTACACAGCTATGATTTAATTAAATAAATAAATAATCATATAAAAACTGTTGGAAACCAAAACTAAAGAAAAAGTATAAAAAATGAACAGAGAAAGGATACATTACTTTGAAAGGAATGAAAATAAGAGATATAACTTCTCAACACAAAATACAGAGGCCAGAAGACAAGGTACATTATCTTTAAAATGAAGAAAGAAAAGAGACTGCCAATCAACAATTCTATCAATTTGAAAAATACCCTGCAGATGAAGTCCAATAAATAGAATGAGAGAACTGTAAGCAGACACCCACTAAAAGAAATACTAAATAGAATGCTTAAGGTAAAAAGAAAAGATACTAGAGAGAAACACCGAATTGCAGAAAAGACTGAAAAGCACTTAAAAGAATACAAATTATAAATGAAATTGATACTTGATAATAATAATGTCTTTCAAGTTAAAACTGTATGTAGAATTAAAATATAAAACAAAAATAACTCTAAGAAGTGAGGAGGTTAACCAATTAGAATGCATTGAGTACCCTGCATTATATAGAAAGTGATAGTCAAAATGCACTCTAAAAAGTCCAGGAATGGGGAGTTCCACTTAAAATAATGGCAGAGTAAACATACAGATTAAATTTCCTGCACATAACCATTTAAACTCCAAAAAATATATAAAAACAATTACTTCAAGGCAAAAGAGAATAATCAAATACAGGCAGAATCTAGATAAGAATTGATACCTAGAAAATGAAATAGCATTAAGGAAATCACTCATTTTTATGAATTTGTACCTGAGAGAGGCTCACAATAGACATCATGTAGAGAGACTAATATTCCAACAGGAATTTTCAAGAACTATAAGTTTAAAGAACTAGAGCTCAAAGTTCTAGAGCATACATCTGTAGCTAGAAATTGAAGGGAGAAATTCCAGAGAAAGCCAAACCCAGGACTGATTACCTATTCATCCACTAGGCAGACTTATCTAAGTAGTCCAGATAAGGTTAAAAGAACTGAATACAAATCACTTCCATCCACATGATGGGAAACAGGACTTAGAATTTAAGTCTAACCTAGTTAAATTGTGATTAATATATTTCAACACTTGCATGATTAAAACACACAACAGAAAATAGAAGCTCTATAATGTATCTGCTACAATATAAACCATTTAATATCAAATTATTACATACAGAGGAAACATTAAGACTTGATGTATATTCAAAGGAAAAGGGAAATCAATTACGGTCAAACTCAAGAAAATCTAAAAGATGGAAACAGAATATAATGATTTTTAAAAAGATATTTTAACTGTTATAACGAAGACCTAAATAAATTTTTTTCCAAGAAAAGAACAAATAGGAAAATTCCACAGATATATAAACTATAAAAATAAGTCAAATTAAAATTCTGGAACTGAAGAACTATTAGCAGATAATTCATAGAAAATACTTCAGAGCAAATTGGAGATGAACAGAAATATTTAACTTGAGCATAAACTAACTGAAATTAACTAATCTGAATACCATAGATATAAAAGGATTTTAAAAAAATGAACAGAGGGCCATCCGTGGTGGCTCATGCCTGTAATCCTAGCACTCTGGGATGCCGAGAGGGGTAGATTGCCCGAGCTGGCGATCTGGAGATCAATCTCAGCCAGAGAGAGACCTCGTCTCTAAAAATAGCCAGGCATTGTGGCAGGCACCTGTAGTCCCAGCTACTCAGGAGGCTGAGGCAAGAGAAGCTCTTAAGCCCAAGAGCTGGAAGTTTCTGCAAGCTATGACACCACAGCACTCTACCAAGAGCAACAAAGTAAGACTCTGTTTAAAAAAAAAAAAAAAATTTAAAAAATGAATAGAGCTTTACTTATCTGTGGGGCAATATTGACATGTCTAACATAATCAAAAGGAAAATAAAGTGAAGACAAATGAAAAATATTTGGAAAATAATAAAAAATGTTCTCCAATTTGGTAAAAAAAAAAAAGTTTTTTTTAAATAAAAAGGCTCAATATAAAACATAATATATAATATAATATATAAGTAAAATATATATATAAAATATAAATAAAATAGGTATAAATAAATAAGATAATATAAATAAAATATAATGAAAATCATACTTGGGAACATCATAGTTTAAATGCTGATAGTCAAAAATAAAATCTTGAAAACGAAGCTTGAGAATTCAACAGACATTTCATTTAAGTAAATAAGAAAATGAATTCAGGCTGACTTACCATCATAAACTGAGGAGTCCAGAAGACAGAAAAGTAAAATTTTTAAATTGTTTTGAAAAATAAAGAAACAGTTAATTAACCCAAATGAAAGAGGGAAAAGAGATTGAGGAACAGTAAATTGGATACATAGAAAACAAATGGTAAGGTGGTACTCCTAAACCCACTGCAGGAAAGAGGAAGAAAATGTCAGGATGTATTAAAAAAATAGAATTTGGATCTAAAATAAGATTTAATATCTAAAATCTAAAATTAGATTTAATATATGCACTTTAAATATAAAGACATCTACAGACTGAAATCAAAATGATGGGAAAAGTATACTATGTAAAATATAGCCATTGATGGGAAGAACTGGCTATACTGGTAGCTTTCAAGTCAACAAAATATTATAATTAAAAGTAATATTTTATTTATCTTTATTTATTTTTTTTTTTTGCAGTTCGGCAGAGGCCGGGTTTGAACCCACCACCTTCGGTATATGGGGACAGCGCCCTACTCGCTGAGCTACAGGCGCTGGCCTAAAAGTAATATTTTATAATAAGAAAGGATTCAATTAATCACAAAGAAAGAATAATCATAATTATGTATGTGTATAGTAAAACAGTTTGAAAATATATGATGCAAAGTAGAAACAAAAATGTACAATCGTATTGGGAGAGTTTAACACCTCTCTTTCTTAAGCAATTGATAGAAATACTAAGCTAAAAAAACTGAAGATATAGAAGATCTGAACTCTATCAACCACAATGATGTAATTAATGTTAATATTTAAGAGCATTTAATCCAATAGTTGCAAAATACAAATTTTCAAGTACATATAGGATGTTCACCTAAACTATATGATGGGCTATAATATGACAAATTTCAATAAATTTTAAAACACACTAATTTTATAGAGTAGCCACAATGGAAATAGATTAAAAATCAGTACTAATAAGATAAACAGGAAAATACACACACACATAAAATATTTCAAAAGTAAACAAGAATAGTTCTATGTAACCAAAGGACTAAATAGAAAATCACAAAGGACATGATGAACGTTTCTAACTGAATGCTTGTTCAGCTAGAAATTAACAAGTTGATACTAAAATTTCTGCAAAGAAGCAAAGGAACAAGAACCTACAGAACATTCTTGAAAAAGAATAAAGTAACTTACAGTATCCTCACTTCAAAACTTACTAGAAAGCTACATATATAAGTAGATATATTTCTGGACCCTATTTAGTTCTATTGATTATTTTTCAATTGTTATGATAATATCACATTGTCTTTTTTTTTTTTAGCATGATAGGTAAGTCTCATCAGGGAATATAAGTCCTCCTGTAAGTTCTTTATGAAAGCTGATTTTCCTCTTCTGGATTCTTTGCATTCTCCTCTAAATTTCAGAATTGACTTTTCAATTTCTTAAAAAAAAAAATCAAATTCTCCTGGGAGTTCTATTGGGATTACATGATAGATCAATTTAGGAAGAAGTGCATTCTTAACAATATTGAATCTTCTGGTTCACAAATTTGGTAACTTATACTATACACGAAAAACAATTCTGAATAAATTGTGAATGTAAGTGACACAAGCACAGCTTTAAATTTTATTGAAGAAAATAGAAGTGCAAACCTTTCTGTCTTGGGGATATGGAAGAATTTCTTAAATGAGCTTCCAAAGCACTAGCTATAAAAGATTAATTTACCTGAATTAAAATTAGACTTAATTTCTGTTCATCAAATGATACTTAAAAAAAATGAAAACACAAGTTACACTCTGAGATATCTGCCACACATTTAACTTACTGGGATTAATATCAAGGATATACAAAGAATTCTTGCAAATCAATAAGAAAAAAATCCAACAGAAAAATGGACAAAAGACATAAATATATATTTCACAGAGGACACACACCGCCAAGTAAGAATTTGATAATATTTGATAATAATACTTATTTAAAATTAAGTAATAAAGACCAAAATATTATTTCATACTCATTTAGTTGGCAACAAATTAAGAAGTCTGACAATACTAAATGTTGAGGAGGACATGAATCAACCTGATCTCTTAAACATTGTTGGTGAGAGTAAGACTGACAAAGCCATTCTGAGAAAAAAGTTATCATTATATTGTAAAAGTAACATTTTTATACCCTATAATCCAGGATGTCCATTCCTGATACATACTCCACAAAATGCATGCACATATACATAAAGAATCACATTTAAAAATCATCAACTGCATCATTATTCTTAACCAGAAAAATCCAGAATTAACCAATTTACTCAGCTAGAGATGCACAGACAAGTAATTATAATATATTCACACATAATAGAATATTTTAAAACAGTGAAAATAAACAGCTGTATCAAACAAGACAGATGAATCTCAGGAACTTCTGTCAAAATTGCCCAAACACATACAACAATACAACTTATGTCATTTTTCATAAATGACAAAGCTAAGCAACAAGCTGTTTCCCCATAAAAATGTATGTGATACCATTTTTTTTTTAAATAATCAAAATCAGCTTGGCGCCTGAAGCTGAGCAGCTAGGGTACCAGCCACATTACACCAGAGTTGACGGGTTCAAACCCAGTCCGAACCTGCCAAAAAATGACAACTACAACCAAAAAATAGCCAGGCGTTCTGGCAGGTGCCTGTAGTCCCAGCTACTTGGGAGGCTGAGGCAAGAGAATCACTTAAGCCCAAGAGTCTGAGGTTGCTGTGAGCTCTGACACCATAGCACTCTACCAAAGGCAACATAGTGAGACTCTCAAAAAATAAAAATAAAAATAATCAAAATGATAAATAGGGCAGTGGTTAACTCTGGTCACAGAAACAAAACATTGATAAGAGGAACATACAGTAGAGGCAAGTCAGTAGGAATGTTCTAGTCTTCAGATGAGTTGATGAGATCAAGGATGTATATTATAATAAACAATGTAATTAAATAGTATAATAAACATTGTAATTAAATAGGCCTCTGCATATAACATAATAGTGTGTCATATCACAAATTTTATGATTAGTCTCGTTCTGTACACCTGATATCCAAAAATATAATACAATATAATACAAGTTTAAAAATCATCTTATGGTTGAGGTTTTGGCAAGACAGATGTGCTGGGTTCAAAAATTACTCTTGAAAAATCATTAATAAACATTTAAGCATTTAATTTCCTGTTTGCTTTTATTCCACTGAATTAAATTAATAAATCTAAAATTTAAACAAATGCTAAGTGCCTTAGAAACGCTTTAATAAATTTCGAAAAAGAAGAGTAATTTTTTAAAAAAGATAGAGCTGAAAGTTACACTAAAGATGATCTTAAAAAGATACCATTTAACATTTTCTATATGCTAAGCTATGCATTTGATATGCACTATGTTATAAATCCCCATAAAACTCTATGGCATTGATATCATTAAAAGGAACATTTTGTGTTAGAGGAATGTGGGTAAAAAGGTTAAGAAATCTTCCAGCTACCCAGGAGGCTGAGGCAAGAGAATCACCTAAGCCCAAGAGCTGGAGGTTGCTGTGAGCTGTGATGCCACAGCACTCTACCAAGGGCGATAAAGTAAGACTCTGTCTCTAAAAAAAAAAAAAAAAAAAAAGTTAGAAATTTGCTCATGTTCACTAACTTTATAGGCAGAGCTGTAATTTAATCCCAGATTTATTTGAATACTGATCCTTCATATACATCTATAGGAAATAGTTACAAAATTTATTTTACAAAGGCTGCCAGCACATAGAGAATATTTTATCAAACTTGTATAAAATTCTGTAATGAATATTTTGTAAATAAAGGTACATTTAGCTACAATTTCCCATTTTCCCCGTGTTGGCAACTTTAGAGCTGACTTTAGGGACACCCTATGTATCAACCAAAGGGACACCCTATGTATCAACCAAATGATTCATCACAATAACTATACATACTTAATATACCTTGTATTTCTACATGCATTTCCATATGAATCAGTAATGCATATAATATTCATATCTATAAAAGGTAGAAAAATAGTATAATGCAAAACTATCTGCAGACCTTTATCTTCCAGTGTACACAAATCTATTTCACTCAGTTGTAGATGATTTGATTTCAAATTACACTGAGTAACATTTTTGGAAAATATCTCTCACCTGTGCTGAGTGGTCTGAATCGCTCTCTTGAGGTAAAAGATAAGTTGTTCCTTGGGATTCCTGAAGTTTTTCTTTTAATTTTGCATTTTCTTGCTCTTTTAGAAATAGCTGATCCTGAAGGGTAATAACACTTTGCCGAAGCACAGCTTCATTTGATTTTGTGGTCTCAAAACAAATATGTAATTCATTGTAAAGCTGTTTCAAAAATACATCCAAATTATATAAATCAATAATATCAATTAATAATCAATAAAACAGTTATATGTCTATATATATATACATTTATACACATAACGACTGTATTACATAGTCCTTGCTTACAGGTTATTTTAACAGTCTCACAGAAAAAGAAGATATAAACACAAGGAAAACTAAATGATATCATCAAATATCAATTAAAAAAACTGTTGTCTAATATGCAATATGTATTATTTGCCAATGTAATGGAGAAAAAGTGTTAAATTTCTAAAGAGGAAGAAATTTTATGCTAGCTGTATTAATATTGCAAGGCTTTATGAAAAAGGATCTAAATGAGCCATGACAGTATCATTAGAATTGACCAAAACCAAAATGTCATTCTAAAAATGACAGAAATGTGAAAAAATTATGTACAGTGATAAGAACAGAAAGCATCATAAGGTGTATCAGTCTAAGTAGACTTAATAAATACAGTTAAAAGAAAACAAAGAAAAACCAGGAATCTTTCATTGAGTTGTCATTAAGGTTGACTGATATACTCTCATTTAGTATAATTTAATATCTGCTGCTGAGGCAGGGCAGAAGCACAGTAAAAGACAAAGTCAAGCAATAAAATTACAGATAGAATGTGAAGACTCATCAACGTCAGATTAAGGAAGATAGACTTGTTCTGTGGACAACAGGAATTTACTGAAAACTTTGTGACAGAATAAAAGCAATACTCTGGACACTTGAAAGAGAATTTTACACTTGTTTAAGTCAAAGCAATATGCATTAAAGTTAAAACTGGAGTTTATTAAAACTATGAGAGAACGTATGCTACATAAGTAGTGTCTTACAGAGTAATACAGGGTTAACAAAGTGGTATGCCTCTAATACTCACGAAACTTGCTTCTTAATGAAAACCTAAATTATAGTTGCAATTTAGTGAGTTATAATTCAATCTGTGATTTACATCTGTGGCTGATGCGAGGAAAGTGACTCGAGAGCTAAGATTTGCTTTTGTTATTTTTAGAGGCTAATAGTGAGATAGTGTAATCGTACAGAAAAGTAAAACCCACAACTTGGGTGGTGCCTGTAGCTCAAGCGGCTAAAGCGCCAGCCACATACACCAGAGCTGGCGGGTTCGAATCCGGCCTGGGCCTGCCAAACAATGACAACTACAACAAAAAAATAGCCGGGCATTGTGGCCGGCGCCTGTAGTCCCAGCTACTTGGGAGGCTGAGGCAAGAGAATCACTTAAGCCCAGGAGTTGGAGGTTGCTGTGAGTTGTGATGCCACGACACTCTACCCAGGGCAACAGCTTGAGGCTGTCTCAAAACAAACACACACACACACACACAAAACACAACTGGAAAAATCTCAAAATTATGTAGCTGATACAGTAGGTTTTTAGGTTTGCTAATTCAATTATATATATACAGCATCTTCCATTTGTTGGCCTTGTGTCATGAAAAGAAACTAAAATACACAAAGATTGGAAAGCTTTAGTTCATCTATATACCTAGTACTTGTGTACATTTCTGTATGTAGATTATACTTAATAATTTTTTAACTTCATAATTTTTAAATGATTTATGAAAGCTCTTTTATTAATGCATGCCCTCAAACATATAATTTGTAATAAAAATAAGACCATTCAAACCACTGTGCTGACATATTATTAGCTCAATACACTTTTTATCTTCTATAAAAGATTACATCTCTTTATCATTATAGAGATACTTAAATAACCCATTTCATTTTATAGCCAACATCTAAGCAATTTTTATGAAGTATTGCCTATATAATTTATAAAGAATTTCAGAACATACAATTATGCTTTCCCTTCCCGTTACCTTTATATTGGAAGTATAGCTAATATGGTTTCCACAGCTAATGCCATCAGATATTCTAGGAGGGATGATATAGTAGGAAACTGACAGCTTTTAGGGACAATGAAAAGGTCAAAGTGAGCCCTACAGTGGCCTAAATGTACTGTGGTACTGCTTTCGTGATTGGGTTCGAGGTACAAATTAAAAATCAAACTCTGGACATAAGACCTAAGTTGAAGCTAGGATGAATGAAAGCCAGTCCTTCCCTGCACAGTCACTTATTCAGTGAATCTTTAACCACTTCCTATTATTTGGGTGCTATCTTTATACTAACCTCCTTCTATCCAATTTGTACAAATTAATCTCTTTTAGAATAACAGGAAATAATATTATTAAAGATTAGATTTCAAATAGTTGAGAATTTCATGGTCATCAGTTGAGTCCAGACAAGGAAAAGCACATACCTTCCCTCCCAACAACCAAGGTGCAAGCATGATGTTAGTGCGTGGTCAGTGATTGAGGACCAATTTACTGGCCATCAGTGCCAAGGGTGTGGTATACCTTCCTCTTGGATGTCACATCTTGGGGTCTCCCTTCACAAATATAAAGCCATGAATGAATAGCCATTCTTAATGTTGTGTATCTTCCTCTTCTCTATCCACTTTGTTGCTTCATAAAATAGAGGATCAATAGCACTTTTCTTGTGTTGTCTACTTAGTTCTCTCTGCTATGCATTTAAGTAGTTGCACTACTATAATAAGTTTTCCTGACTTGATCTTAAATGAATGAGTAGGCAACTCTAGACACTGGGGAATACTCTTCTGTCTTCTGAGAATCAGGGGAAAACAAACACAAAAAAAGCCTGAAACAGGCAGGGCACAGTGGCTCACTCCTGTAATCCTAGCATTGTGGGAGGTCAAAGCAGGTAGATTGCTTGAGTTCAGGAGCTGAAGACCACCCTGAGCAAAAGCAAAAAGTTTCTCCTAAAAATACAAACACACACACACACACACACACACACAAAAACAAAACAATTAGCCAGGCATGGTGATGGATACCTGTAGTCCCAACTAATTCAGAGGCTGAGGCAGGAGGATCTCTTGAGCCTAAGAGTTTGAAGTTGCCCTGAGCTATGACGCCACAGCATGCTACCCAAAGCACAGAGTGAGACTCTGTCTCAAAAAAAAAAAAAAAAAAAAAAGCCATGGTATATGTATACCATGGAATATTACTCAGCCATCAAAAACAATGGAGACTTTGCAGCGTTTGTACTAACTTGGATGGAGGTAGAACACATTATTCTTAGAAACACCACAGGAATGGAGAAGCATGAATCCTATGTATTCAACTTCAATTTGAGGACAATTAGTGACAATTAATGACACAGTGGGGCATGGGGGAAGGAGAGAGCAGACAGAGAAGGAGGGAGGGGGTGAGGGAAAGAAAACAAAAAAAGGGAAAGAACATAGTGACTAATTCTCACATAAATTGGATTCAATTTTGACCAAATTACATTACTTAAACATTAATTTTTAATTCAACTTGTTAATATGTTGTTTAAGATACTGCTTCCTCACTTATAAGTGAAATATGTTTGTAATTTCCCTTTATAAAAATATATTTTCTCCAATTTCAATATCAGGTGTATCCAGATCAAGTAGAACAATTTTGAAATATTTCTTCTTTTTCTATGGTCTATAAGATTTGGCATGATCTGTTTTTTGAAACTCTCCTTTCCTTTTTTTTTTTGTTTTTGAGACAGAGCCTCAAGCTGTCACCCTGGGTAGAGAGCTGTGGCATCACAGCTCACAGCAACCTCCAACTCCTGGGCTCAAGCTATTCTCCTGCCTCTGCCTCCCATGTAGCTGTGACTGTAGGCGCCCACCACAATGCTCGGCTATTTTTTGGTTACACCCATCATTGTTGTTTGGCGGGCCCAGGCTGGATTCGAACCTGCCAGCTCAGGTATATGTGGCTGGCGCCTTAGCCACTTGAGCCACAGGTGCTGAGCCTCTCCTTTACTTTTATTTATATAATATTAGTTGTCTATTTTTTGAGTCTATGGAAAAAAAAATAAGAAGTTAACTGATGATTTCATACTGAGCCTCAGATTCACAGCACTATATAATGTCTTATTTGACAATGTGAATGTTACTTTCTCGGCATTATTATTACTAATATTGCTTAATATTTCGATAAACTAATTGTTTGTTTTCTTTTCTGAATGTATTTATCTTCGTTCATTCTTTACGTGGTTTTTGTTTCTAGTCCTTATCTTAAATATAGTTATTGTTATTAAATTTTAAGCCTTTTAAATTCTGTGAAGGCAAAAGTGGAAACCAAATTAACACATGTATATATTAAAATAAAAAATAAATAAAATAAAATAAAAAAATAAGAAAGAAAGCCTGAAACAGATGATCTAAATGAGCCCTGCTCTAGGAATTAGGGACAAACTCTTATTCCTTAGCTCTTACTACAAAAACAGGGTATAAATCTTCTACTTGCTGTTCTTTGTTTACTGACTGGAGTTCACTTATTTAATAGTAATAAGATCACTCAGTTGTGGACTTAAAGAGTACAGGAAGCAAAGACAGACCTGCAGCCATTATTAATCCACTGCAGTGGGACACCTGGTTATAACAATCTTCAATGAGATTTAAACATATCGTTATTTCTAAAGTATTTTTTGTTGACAAAACCTCAGGATAATAAAATGTTTATTGCTTTATATCTTGCAAGGAGATAAATGTTTACTATGTTCCAGTACCCTGGGTAGATACCACCTTATTTTCATCCCATTAACAAAAGAGTTAGGGAAAAAAATTCTTGAGTAGGTAATACAATAAACTCATTAATCTGCATTGCTTTAGTTATCATGAGGTATCCTATCAGCAATCAGGATTCCTTATGGCAGTTTTCAATGGGGCTCTTTTCTGTACAATTTTTTTCCTCTAATCCAAAATTCTGGAATCAATCACAATTTTTTGCAAGAGTCTAGTATTATAAAAAATGTAGTCGTGTATTCCATTATATGCTTTACAAGTATCAATCATTACAATTCATAAGTAATTTATTATGTTTACTATATTCATGCTATTTTCTGTTAAAGAAATTAAAGTGAAAAAAGGTTAAAAGGATCTCCAGGGGACAGAAAGCAAATCATCTCTGGAAACAGGACCTCAAGCTCCAAATCCTTTAATTTTCAGGGGCTTTGATTTAAGTACTCTAATGTCTGAAATTTTTATTAGCATTGAAGACCGAAATGACATTTTATATACTTTAAAACTTTTAGAAAATATTTATGTTGTGACCCAACCCAATGATATTGATTTGTTTAATTTACAAATTTTTCCAAATTTAGTTAAGTATATAATAGTACAATAGTTATCCAATGTTATCTGTGAGAGACTGATTCCAGGACCCCAGAAGATAACAAATTCTGTGGATGTTCCATTCCCTGATATAAAAATGGTGTAATATTTGTATGCCACCTCTATCCTCCCCTATACTCTAAACCATCTCTAATTATGTATAATACGTAAAACAATGTAAACACTATGTAAATAGTTGGTACATTGTATTTCTTTTTTTTTTTTTTGAGACAGAGCCTCAAGCTGTAACCCTGGATAGAGTGCTGTGGCATCACAGCTCACAGCAACCTCCAAGTCCTGGGCTCAAGCGAGCCCCCCAAGTAGCTGGGACTACAGGCGCCCACCACAACGCCCAGCCATTTTTTGTTTGCAGCCGTCATTGTTGTTTGGCAGGCCTGGGCTGGATTGGAACCCACCAGCTCAGGTGTACGTGGCTGGCGCCTTAGCCCACTGAGCCACAGGCGCCGAGCCCATTGTATTTCTTGTATTACTTTTTACTCTTGTATTGTTATTTTTTTTCCAAATACTGTTTGATCCACGGTTGATTGAATCCGTGGGATGTGGAACCTGTGGATATGAAAGGCTGACTAAATTTCCAACACTGATTAAGATGATAAAATTCTTCAAGTGAAAACTATACAATTTATAACTAAACATGAAAAGATAAAATAGAATTACATGAAATTTAAATTAAAAATACATATAAGCTAAGGCCAGGCATGGTGGCTCATGCTTGTAATCCTAGCACTCTGGGAGGCTGAAGCTGGTAGATTGCTTGAGCCCAGGAATTCAAGACCAGCCTGAGCAAGAGTGAGACCCTCATCTCTAAAACAGTGGTGGGTGTCTGTAGTCCTAGCTACTTGGGAGGCAGAGGCAAGAGACTTGCTTGAGCCCTAGAGTTTGAGGGTGCTGTGAGCTATGATGCCACAATATTCTACCAAGAGCAACAAAGTGATAAAAAATGTGCCTCAAAAAAATTTTTTTATATATATATGTATATATAAGCTGACTCCCTATTTTCCAAGATTGATATTAGCTTATGTAATATAATTACTATTAAATAGAACAAACAGTTATAAGATATATATTTAGTACCCAAAACATGATAATGGTCTAGAAATTATAAATGCTGATATACGTACTATCAATATCTAAGTCACACACATATATTAATGATATGCAGAGATATAAAAATATTAAAAATTATAACATGGCTACATTTTCAGAAAAAGAGAAGATACTAACTTACTTTTATTTATCTTGATTCCTTCCACATTATATGGTAGGTAGATTTGTGTATGACATTAATGATTTGTCCTTTCTCAGACACCTCTGAGAAAATATGACTTACCTCTTTCCTGTGTACAAAATCTTTTCAGTTTTCTTTCTTCACTTTTGTCTCCCCTCCTCCCCTTCTTCATCCTACCACTTTGAACAACTGTTTTTATCTTTTCAGACAATTAAATGGATGTTATGATATAAATGTACTTAATAAAATGAGAAAAGAAGAAAAATGGATGGGTAAGAAAAAAGGGTGAAGAATTACGAGAAAGAAAACAGAATAGAAACTTCACTAGCAATAGTAAATTAAGAAGACTCAACTCTCAAAGAAGAGTTGGAAATAAATTGTTAGTGTAATATGATATTTAAAATTCAATTCCCTTGAGTCTTACAGATAAACCCCAATTGTTATTTGAAAATATTGAAATTAATCTATGGGAAAATACTTGAAAATATGAATTTCTTTTTTTGTTTGTAATTTTTTTAGTATCTGCATTTTTTTAAGTAACCAATATCATCTCATTGATGCACTGGTTACTAGATTATTCAAATTTATTGAAAAAATCTAGAAAAATGCATGTAGAAGAGGAATAAAGACAAGTACTACATCAAATGCTCTAGAATAAGAATGAATAACTTGAAGTAAATGAACACTGGAAGTCCAAACAGTAGCACACATGATAAACAAAGCAGTGTGAATCATTTCCAGATCTCAAAATCTTGCATTCTACAACTAATACATTTTCTGGGGGGAAACTACCAGGTTAATAAAAAAAATCTACAAAAAGGTCAAAAAATTAAAACTTATGATGTAATAGTAAAGCAAAAGAAACTAAATTTATGCAATTGAGAGAAATAGTGACTAGGAAGGACCCAGAAAGAGATTAAAAAGGAACGACTAGAAATGGATGGAAGAAAACCACACAATTGTAGTATACTGGAAGCTACAAGAGGGGTCTGGGGAAGAAGGAGTGTTTTAAGAGACATCAATGCTGACTAATGAGGTTTTGGAAAAGAGGAAACAATTACGATTACTAAAAATGTATAAATTTTCAAGTCATTTTAGCAATAGAGACTGGGTTAGAAATGAAAACATAGTTGGCAATCCTACCATATACATAAAAAGGTTTGCTTTTACTGAAGTGGAAAAGAAAGACTCTGCCCTACTCATCCATGGATGCTTGATACCATCCATGTCCTTAGGGAAGGAAAAGGAAACAAAGTATACAGACTAAACACTTTTCCAAAGCATCATTTAAAAATGTGTTTATCCTCACTTAGTAAGTGTGAGCTACACAAAGGATATATATGGTCATAAAAAGCTGCAATGTACAGTGGAAACTAAAAAGAGGGGGCTGAGAGGGGGTGAGGGCTAAAAACCTACCTAACAAATTAATGTACTGACTTCAGCATGATACAATTCATATGTGTCACAAAAAACAACTGTACCTCCCAAATTTTTTTAATAAAATTTTGAAATGTATTTAAAGTTTATTTAATAACATTATTTATTTCATGTTAATTGCAAATATTGGATTTTCATGATGCCTTTCTAGAATAGGATTAAAAGGAAAACAAACCAAAATTTTTAAGAAAATATGAATTGTAATACTTAACCTTTATAAGCCCCACCTACCTCAACTATTAAATGGGAGTAACATTGCTTTCATAGAGTTGATCTATATATAAACTACATTATTTATATAAATATCTTGCCACATTATAAAATACATACAAAGAACTTAATACAGGTATTTTTCAAAAAATTATTAGCTATTATTGTTGCTGAGTCAGTTAGCATGCCTAAATTGCTAGGTAAGCCTTCTTGAGGAGCTCCTACAACATTCGTAAAGTAGAACAACTGCCGAAAAGAAACACAAAATAAAGAAAAAGATAACTTGGAAAATATTAATCCTGAGACCTCATCAGCATTCCCCTTTGTGTATGAGCAGATTTACCAATAAAATAATACATAAATTTTATAATGAAAGTCTGATTTAGGTCACAAACTAGAACCATACTTGATTAAATAATTTCTAATAATAGAAGGATGAGCAATTTCATTCCCCAAATTCTTTCCAGTTTGGGTGCTATACTCCCAGTATGTTTCATAACAGATATCCAAATTCTAATTTATAAAAATATTCTTCAAGTAAATTTATAATCTATTTTAAATGGCTCTATTCTAATAACCATAAAGAAAACTCAAAAAATTTTAAATATTACCAAATTGCAACATCCCTCATTTTTAATTTTGAAGAAACACAAGAGTAATAATAAAATGCTAGAATTTACAGAAAGTTGAATTCTATAAATTTTCAATTAAATTCATACATATAAATATACATGTTATGACAGAATAAAAGCATACTTTTTGATATGATATACTTTCAGCTGTGTGAACATCTTCCTGATTTCTCAGTACTTTTTGGGTATCCATATTGAGAACCTGAAGCTGCTGGATCAGCTCTGCTTGTTGTGCCGTATGTGCACTGTTTTGTTTGTAAAGATTCTGCAGCTCCTGCAGTTCCTTCCTATGCAAGCAAGCAATAAACAGAAAAAAATGTGAATAAAGATCATGTCAGTTAAATAACTATGTTCATCAAAAGTCATAGATCTGCTTCCACTTTTTCATCTATTATTTTTAATACATGCAAACTTATTAATAGAAGAAATAAAATATATAGGATTTAATATTTATCACATATACCTAGGAAGTATTGATATAACTATTATAACATCAATTTTCTTCTATAGCTTGATAGCAATAAAAACCCTGGATATACATCATAGTAACACCTTTATATGGAAATTAAGTTAACACTTCAGTTCCAAGAATTAAGTACTGATGCCAACTATAAATATCAGAAGGTTATGAACACAGAATAAGTCAATCTTTCATTTTATATTATACAGAACTTTAAATACATCAAAAAGAATTCCAAAAGGCAAATTAAGTTTTCAAACCAAAATTACTTAAAACAACACTGCTAGCTGGGTGTGGTGGCTCACATTTGTCATTCTAGCAATATTAATTTAAGAGGAATTAGAACTCAAGGCAAAAAATGCACACAGAAAAAAGTGAAAAGTACAAGTCACAGTAAAAACAAAACAACCCGAAAGACAAACCAACCAAAATATTGCACAGCAAAACATATACAGCAAAACTATATACATCCAATCTTTTTTGCCAAAGCTGAAGTTACATTTGGAATGAGCGGATCTTTTCAGACAGATTGAAGCATGTTGCATTTGGTCCTGCAGTAATAAATTTAACTCATTCAAGATGGCAAAGATGTCAACCAAGTAAGCTATTTTCTGCAGTTCACTTTTATCGCTGAAAAGTGCTTTGAACTGTGGTCTTTCTTTCTGATTAAAAAACGTTTTGAGTTCATCACGAAGCTCAAAAACACATTTTAAAACTTTTCCTGAAAAGTTGACAACCATCTCACTTCAGTGTGAAATAGCAGAGCGTTCTTCGGCAAAACCAACTCGTTGCACAGTTGTGAAAACAGTCGACTGTTTAAAGTGCTCACCTTTACAAAACTGGCAGAAGTTATGATACTTTTCATTACTTCTTGTAACTCTTGTAACTCTTTTCATTACTTTTTGTAACTCTCAGCGCCTTCATTAATAATATTTGGCAATGAATCATACAGTGAGTTCCGATGACTTTTGGTGACTCATTCAGTACCAAACATTGAAATCCAGATCAACATCCTAGCATAGCTGGAGCACCATTTGTGCAAACACCACAAACCTTTTCCCAAGAGATCTTATGCTCTTTCAGAAA
>CAUYRH010120113.1:0-31017 GCA_963574655.1 Perodicticus potto
CAAGGCCTTTAACCATGGCTACACCCTTATAGAACATCAGCGAACTCATACTGGAGAGAGACCCTACAAATGTGAGGAATGTGGCAAGGCCTTTTGTAGTAGTTCAACACTTAGAGTACATCAGCGAATTCATAGTGGAGAAAAACCCTACAAATGTGAGCAATGTGGTGAGGCCTTAACCTGTTGATCATAATTTATATAACATAAGATAAGTCATACCAGAGAAAAAACCTACAAATGTAAGAAATGTGTCAAATCTTTTGACCTGTGTTCAGAACTAACGATACATAAGAGAATTCATACAGAAAAGGAATCCTACAAATGTGAAGAATGTGGGAAAGCCTTTACTCGTAGTTCACACTTTAGAAAACATTATAGAATTCATACTGGAGAGAAACCCTACAAATGTGAAGAATGTGGCAAGGCTTTTAACCGTGGCAGCACTCTTATAAAACATCAGCGAACTCATACTGGAGAGAGACCCTACAAATGTGAGGAATGTGGCAAGGCCTTTTGTAGTAGTTCAACACTTAGAGTACATCAGCGAATTCATAGTGGAGAGAAACCCTACAAATGTAAACCCTCTGGCAAAGCCTTTATATAGTGTTCATGAAAGAGTTCATCCCACAGAGAAACCCTATAAATGGAAAAATCTTTACATCTTATTTTAACTTTTGTAAACACCAGAAAATTTTTATTAAAAACCTATACTAAGGTGAAAAAAAAAAAATGTTGGAGGGAATCAAAAATCCTCTAACAAGGCTGATGAAGGTCAAGCAGAGTAAAAAATAATTAACAACAGTAGAAATAAAAGAGCCTGTGGATATTAAAAGGATAATTAGGTGACAGTAAAAAAAATTTATGCCAAGGAATTTCACAACTTACATTTTAAAATGAACAAATTCCTTGAGCTACAAAGTGACAAGGTAATGCAAGAATAAAAAGGAAAATCTAGGGTGGTGCCTGTGGCTCAAGGAGTAGGGCGCCAGCCCCATATACCAGAGGTGGTGGGTTCAAACCCGGCCCTGGCCAAAAACTGCAAAAAGAATAAAGGAAAATCAAAATAGTTCTGTTACCTTAAAGTACTTCATAATGAAAAACCCTCCACAGAGAACGATGAATATGTGTATGGTAAAGCAAACATAATATTGTAGAATCAGTGTGATGAGTACCTGGGTGCTCACTGTAAAACTTATCCAACATTTCTGTATTACTGGAAATTTTTATAATATAATTTGAGGGAAAAAATC
This sequence comes from Perodicticus potto, assembly GCA_963574655.1. Classification (NCBI taxonomy): domain Eukaryota; kingdom Metazoa; phylum Chordata; class Mammalia; order Primates; family Lorisidae; genus Perodicticus; species Perodicticus potto. The sequence continues at coordinate 1,251 of CAUYRH010120113.1, forward strand.
CTTCTAAGAAAGAAGTCTACATCTAAACGGCTTCAAATAAACATTTAAGGAAGAAAAATATCAATCTTAAGCAAACTCTTTCAAAACAGAGAAGAGGAAAAACTACTTCCCAACTTACTTTATAAGGCCAGCAAAACCTGATACTGAAACTTGACAAGGACACTATAAGAAAATAAAAGTACAGACCAACATACCCCATAAAATATAGATGTAAAAATCTTTACCAAAATATTAGCAAATCAAACCCAGTTGTATCTGAGAAAGAAAATCCACCATGACTAAGTGTGGCATGTTCCTATAGAAGGTTGGCTTGAAAATGTCAATGTAATCTACGTTAATAGAATTTAAAAAAAAAATCATGTGATCATTTTGATATCTACAGAAAAAGCATTTGACAAAAGTCAACACCTGTTCAAGATAAAAAAAGCTCAGCAATTTGGAACAGAGGGAACTTAGCCTGATAAAAACATGAAAAAAAGAGTTTACAACTCACTTCATACTGAGTGGTGAAGAAGTTTTCCTAAAATCAAGAAGGAAATACAAAAATATCTTCTCTTATCACTTCAAGCAATCCGAGCTGGTAGAATAAGGCAAGAAAAGAACTATGAAAGACACACTAATTAGAAAAGAAGAATTAAAAATGTTATTTACAGAAATCATCTTTAAGTATATAAAAAAACATCCTGTGGAAGCCATCAAACACTACTAGGACTAGGAAGATAACAGAATATAAAATCAATTTTAAAAACAATTGTATTTCTACACACTAGTAGCTAAAGATCTGAAAAGTGAAACTTAAAAACAATATAATTTATGATGGCATTAAAATCAAGTCCCTAGGAATGACTCTAACGAAAGATGTGTAAATCATCTGCAAAGAAAAAACGCAAAACATTGTTGAGAGAAGTTCAATGAGACCTAGGGAAATGGAAGGACATGCCCTTTTTACAGATTGGACGACTTACCGTTGTCAGAAGAATGTCAGCCTATTAAAATTTATCTATAAATTTAATGCATATGGGATCCAAACCCCTGATACTTTTGTTGATGAAATTTACGAGGTGATTTTGCAATCCCTGTGGAACTACAAAGGATCGAGAATAAAGGCAATAATTTTGATAAAGATAAATAAAGTTTCAGTATGTACAACAGCCTGACTTCAGGATTTAGCATAAAACTATTACAATCAAGAGAGTGTGGCATATTTTATACACTGTTTCAGTGTATAAAACAGAATAGATTAAAAAATAGAACTGAGAATCCAAAAACAGACTGCCACATTTCAGGCCAATTGATATCAAATTGAAGTCCTTAATCACTAGCATTCTGGGAGGTGGAGGCAGGGAGATTGTCTGAGCTCACAGGTTGGAGACCAACCTGAGCAAGAGCGAGACCCCATCACTAAAAATAGCCGAGTGTTTTGGTGGGCGCCTGTAGTCCAAGCTACTCAGGAGGCTGAGGCAAGAGGATCACTTGAACCCAAGAGTTTAAGGTTACTGTGAACTATGACAGCATTGCACTCTATAGAGGGCGACAGAGTAAGACTTTGTCTAAAAAAAAAAAAAAAAGAAAGTTCTTTATCAATTTAATGAGGAAAAAAAGTTCTAACAAATTATTTTCAGAATAACTAAAAAATTGTACAGAGTAAACCAAACCTCAACTTCTACCACATTCCATGTAGAAAAATGAATTTCACATGGATCACAGACCCTAATGTAAAAGCTAGAACCATTAATCTTCTAGAAGAAAATATAGCAAAATATTTTCATAACATTGACGCAGACTGAGATTTTCTGACAGGAATCAAAAGGCCCTAAACACAAAAGAATAAAAGTGGTAAACTGGATTGAATCAAAGTTTAAAATGGCTATTAATCAAAAGACACTATACTGCATCATTCCTCATTTTCTGCAGTTTTGTTTTCTGTTGTTTCAGTTACCCGTGATCAACAGGTCAACTGCAGGCCAAAAATATTAAATGGAAAATTCTAGAAATAAACAATTGGAAAGTTTTCAATACTGTGCCATTCTGAGTAGCATGATGAAATCTCATGCAGTCCTGCTCCATCCCACCAGGGACATGACTCACACCTTTGCCCAGTGTGTCCATGCTTCCTGGGCTCCCTGCACCTTAGTCACGGACATTTGTTTGCTCCTGATGGTGTCAAGGGTAGAAGACTGGGATCACCCAAAGCTGAAGACTCTCTGTCTGACTAAAGGCCAGGTCAGTAGTAGCCTAACTCTACGTCACAATGCCTATGTCATTCACTTCACTTCATCTCATCATGCTGTAATTTTATCATATCACATCATCAGATGATCAGCAAGGGTGAGTACAGTAAGATATTTTAAGAGAGACAAAGAGATATCACATTCACGTAACTCTTATTATTGTAAATTGTTATAATTATTCCATCACTATTGCTATTAATCTCTTACTATTCCTAACTCATAAATAAAACTTTATCATAGCTATGTACATATAGGAAAAAGTGTATATATATGTATATATAGGGTTCAGTACTACCCACAATTTCAGGCATCCACTAGGAGTCCTGGAATGTATCTCCTGCAGATAAGGGGGTGTACTTTATTAAGAAATGAATATGTAAGCCACAGAGTGGGAAAATTTATTTGTCAAGGAATTACTTGGGGTAATAGACATATTCTATTAAATATATTTTACACTGGGGTATGAGATACATAGCTGTACATAATGTCAAGACTCATCAAACTGAATTCTCAAGAACTATGCATTTTATAGCATTTGCATTATGTCTTAATTAAAAAGTAAAAAATAAGGTGGTACTGGCTGAGATGAAAAGGGAGCAGAAGGAAATAAGAAAAAAATACAACAAAACTAAAAAGCCTAATAACAGAATTAAAATCTGCAACATAAATTCTCCCTCTTAAAAAATGGAAGTAGCAGGATTAATCAAGACAGGGGTATAATTCTCTGAATAAAAATATATCTATAAGGAAAATCATGTGGCAATCAAATTAAGAAAACAGAGATGAAATATATAAGATTAGAAGTGACAAAGATGATATATTCATAGAATTAAAGGACATCAAAGTACAAAACAATGACAAGTATATACATGTGTTAATATGTTTGAAATCCAAAAGACAAGGATGATTTCTGGAACAAACAGATAATTAAATTCACTAGAGAAAATGATCACATGAATAGTAAACATAACAAAGTAAATACTGTTAAGGAATTACTTCAAACTGTTTCATGTATTCCATGATATCCCAGGAACATATGTTTAAATATTCCAAAATGATCACTTCCCAGCCTTTTGGCTAAGATCAAGTATAAATATTAAAAAATGGCTATTATATCATCTTTTCCAATACATAAAAAGACAGAAATGTAACAAATAACCTATAAATTTAACATAATTATGGTATTAAAAACCTGCAAATGGAAAGAAAAGGCAATGGATCAATTATTTTTATGTATACATTTGTAAAACCTATATTTAAAAAATCAAACATAACAGGATATTGAGAGAGAAATTCAATTTAAGGCGAAACAATCCCTGAACTGTAGATTTTTAATTTTAATTTTTATTTAATACAATTAAATAATACATACTATTAATAAATAAAATAAAAACTATGTATGTTATTATCTCAATAGGTGCCAAAGAGGTATTCAAAAGTCATTAAAAATTTAAAAGAAAAAAATTTTAACCAAGAATAGTATATTACCTTAACCATAATAATGTCTATTTCAAACATCAATTAATGCCACTTTCAAATTTAAACTCAAAATCTGGGGCCATTTTCCTTAAAATCAGAAACAAAAAAGTGCCTGAAATTACCATTATTATCAACACATAATTTTGAACAAAAGTTCTACCACTGAAATAAGGCGGAAATGAAAAATAGGAGTCTCTCATAACAGAGACTCAGAACCTTCAGGGAATATTTTGTACTGGATCCCATGCATACCAAAAGTACAAGAGACACCTGCTCAGTTTCCTCATCAATATTCCTAGCTACTGGATAAATTACCCATTTAAAATAACCTCATGTCATCCCATTCTTTGCTTGGACTGGAAGGGAATGCAACTGACTTCCTGTGTCCATCTCTGGTCTCATTTGACCTAAGCTAGCACTAGACAGGCTGGATCTATACTTACTAGGAAAATCTCAACATATCTAGGAAAAGATGTTGCAATTCAAAAGCCACCACCAAGAGTCTAAGAACTCAACAACTGATTGGCAGTAAGGAAGATCCCCCAAAGGCAATAAGGAAGATCTTAAAAAAGCATCTGGCTGGAACCAAATAGAAAACCAAGAGACGACACAAGTCTCTTACAGCCATCTGATCTTTGATAAACCAAACAAAAGCATAGGGAAAAGAATCGCTGTTTAATAAATGGTGCTGGGAGAACTGGATAAACACACATAAAAGACTGAAACTGGACCTATACCTTTTACCACTTACAAAAATTGATTCAAGATGGATAAAAGATTTAAATCTAAGGCATGAAATGATAAAAATCCTGAAGAAAGTGTGGGAAAAACTCTTCTGGATATTGGCCTGGGGGAAGATTTTATGAAGAAGACTTCAGTGGCAATTGCAATAAACAACAAAATATAACAACAAAAATAAACAAATGGGACTTGAACTGAAAAGCTTCTGCACAGCTAACAACACAATAATCGAAGGAAATAGACAACCTTCAGAATGAGAAAAGATATCTGCATGTTACGAATCTGACAAAGACTTGATAACTATGATCTATACAGAACTCAAATTATTATCAACGAAAAGAGCAAATAATCCCTTCTATCACTGGGCAAGAGACATGAAGAGAACCTTCTCTGAGGAAGATAGACAAATGGCTAACAAACATGATAAAATGCTCATTATCCCTAATCATCAGAGAAATGCAAATCAAAACCACCCTAAGATATCACTAACCCCAGTAAGATTGGCCCACATCACAAAGTCCCAAAGTTGCAGATGCTGGGATGGATGTGGAGAGAAGGGAACACTTTTACACTGGAAACTAATAAAGCCTCTTTGGAAGGAAGTATGGAGAATCCTCAAGGAACTCAAATTTGACCTCCTATTTGACCCTGCAATCCCATTACTAGGCATCTACCCAGAAGAAAAAAAAATCCTTATCATAAAGACATTTGCATTAGATTGTTTACTGCAGCTCAATTTACAATAGTCAAGGTGTAAAAGGCCATCAACTCAGGAATAGATTAACAAACTGTGGTACCTGTATACCATGGAATACTATTTAGCCATAAAACAATAGAGATTTTTACATCTTTTGTATTAACCTGGATGGAGTTGAAACACATTCTTCTTAGTAAAGCATCGCAAGAATGGAAAAGCAAATATCTAAGGTACGCAATATTAATATGAAGCCAGTAGATGATCTAATTCACAACCACATAGGAGAAAAACACATTTCAATTCATGTTGGTGGGGAGGGGGCAAAAGGGAAGAAGGAGAGGGAAGTAGGGGAGTTAGGCGTGCTTCCACTTAATGAACACAATGTAGGGGTATATGGCACATCTTTTGTGTGCAGGACACAACTACAAGAGGGACTCTACTTCACAGACTCAAATATTGTGATCTGGTAGTACCCTCACATTAACCTGAAATAAAATAATAATTTAAAAAATAAATTAATAAATAAACTTACTCAGAAAGAATTTTTTATGACTTATGTGCAAAAATTGTCTATCTATGAAAGTTATTTTCTGATTCCAAGTTTTATTTGTTACAAGATTTTGGGGGGGGGGGTTGTTTGTTTTTGTTTTGTTTTTGAGACAGAGTCTCACCATGTCACCCTCCGTGGAGTGCCATGGCGTCATAGCTCACAGCAACCTCAAACTCTTGGGCTTAAGCAATTCTCTTGCCTCAACCTCCCAAGTTGCTGGGACTATAGGCTGTTACCAGGTTTTGAGAGAAGCACATGAAGTTATGAAACACAACTTGTATACACTTCACTGACAGTTTATAAATCATGTCTACTACAAGTCACTTATGTTGTAAACGAGAATGCAGTAAACCAACTGTCTTTGCATTTACTCATCTTTTCGCCATGCAGGGGATCATTTTCTTCCTGATACTACAAAAATTCTACATGAGTTCCTGTTTTAATAAACAACTTGATAAATACATTTATCTCCATATTTCCATGCTCCATCAAAAGAGTTTTCTGTCCGGAAGACCAAAAATCACATCACAATAAAGATATCTGTACCAGAATGTTTATTGCAGCCCAATTCATAATTGCTAAGTCGTGGAAGAAGCCCAAGTGCCCATCGACCCACAAATGGATTAATGAACTGTGCTATATGTATACCATGGAATACTATGCAGCCTTAAAGAAAGATGGAGACTTTACCTCTTTCATGTTTACATGGATGGAGCTGGAACATATTCTTCTTAGCAAAGTATCTCAAAATGGAAGAAAAACTATCCAATGTACTCAGCCCTACTATGAAGCTAATCTATAGCTTTCATATGAAGGCTAAAACCCAGTTCTAGCACAAGAAATGGGGAAAGGGACAAAGGTGGGATCACACTTACGGTGCATCTTAGAAGGGTACAAGTGAAAATTACTAAATGAGGAATATAAATGTCTTCATATAGTGATTATGAAGGCTATGTTAAATAGTTCAATGAAAATATTTCAGATTGTATATGAAGTCAGCACATTGTGCCCCATGATTGCACCAATGTACACAATTATGATTTAATAAAAAAATAAATAAAATAAAATAAAATTTCACATTTAAGACTAAAAAAGAAGAGTTTTCTGAATATTTTTCAAAATAAATACAAGTTTCAGTTAATCTTTTAAAAAAAGAAAAAAAAACAAACGACTGGCTTATCTCCTCAACAACATGGAGAAAATGTCACATTAACCAAATTAGAAAAGTGATGAGAAAGAACTGCATGGAAATGAGAAAGCTTTGTTACAGAAAAAGAAATCCAGACATCAGTGGACCCATCAGTGAAAAAACTCAAAGCATTGAAGTATAAAATATATATAAGAGAAAGGCTAGCAAAAAAAGAGAAAAAGGGTGACAATAAACAAAAAGTGCAGAGGCTACAGCTCAGGATCTAATTTCCATATAAGACTGGAAAGAGAGGTTGAAATACATGGAGCAAAAGTAGAAAAGAAAAAAGGGTCAAAGAAATGTCTTCTAGGAAGAAAACTCAGTCCAAAGATCAAAAATGTGACCATAACCCAAGGAGCCTTGACAGTAACAGTCATAATACCAAACACCACAACTGTAATAACACAGAAAAGAATACAGATTGGTAAGATGTTCAAACTCCCTAGATAACAATTCTATCCTTAAAAAATTAGATTTTTCGGGCGATGCCTGTGGTTTAGAGGAGTAGGGCACTGGCCCCATACACCAGAGGTGGTGGGTTCAAACCCGGCCCCGGACCAAAAAAAAAATTAAATTTCTCACAAGGGAAAAAAAAAGGTTATCACAAAGTTGTTAACATTATTAAATCCCCAAAATAGCAGAATAGCAGCTACAGACCTATAAAGAAAAAGGCTGTAGGCAAAGAATTTTATACCTAATCTAGTTATTATTTATGTATAGGTGTTGAGGGAGAGATATTCTCAAGAGTTAGAATATTTAATGTTTGAGATAAGCTTCCTGAAAAAAATGAAATTTTGGAAATTTTATGCCAGAACAAATGTATATTAATTAAAAATAAGAAACATAAAATGAATTAAATATGACTGGGTATAAGCACTAAAGACAGGTAAGTACACAGGGAAAATGTGTTTCAAATATAATAATATAATAACATCTTTGAAATTGAAAATAATAAAAATTATAAAAAAGGAGGGGAAAATAATAAAAATTGTAACAAGGAATTATAAGAAACTTAACAAAGGGGATACAAAAGAAACCATTTAATCTCTCATCTTCTATGAAAAGTATTATTAATTTGCAAGTGATGTTAGCTTCAGAGGTAAGTTCACAAAAACACGATGGCCATTACTAGCAAGGGTAAAAGAAAGATATCTAACTTCCAAACAACCAAGAGGTTAAGCTTTAAAACAAAACAATACTGTTGACTTTAAAGGAGCAAAATTTAATAGTAACAGTAAGTACACAGGAGAACAAGCCTAAAACAGAATTAAGACTCAATCTATAAAGAACTCAAGCAAATCAGCAAGAAAAAAGTCAAACAACCCAACCAAATAAGTGGACAAAAGACACGAACAGAAGCTTTTCAAAAGAAGATAGACTAATGGCCAATGAACATGAAAAAATGCTCAGTGTCTCTGATTGTCAGGGAAATGCAAAGCAAAACTGTAATGAGGTATCTAACTCCAGGGAGAATGGCTTTTGTCAAAAAGTCCCCAAACAACAGATGCTGGTGTGGATGTGGAGAGAAAAGAACACTTTCGCAAGATTGGTGGGACTAAAAACTAGTACAACCTCTGTCAAAAGTAATACAGAGATACCTCAAAGAACTAAAAGTAGACCTACCATTTGGTTTAGCAATCCTGCTATTGGGTATTTACCCAAAGGAAAAAAAAGCCATTTCATCAAAAGGACATATGCACTCAAATGTTTATTGCAGCACAATACACAATCGCAAAGATGTGGAATCAACCCAAGTGCCCATCAATCCATGAGTAAATTAATAAAAGGTGGTATACATATACCATGGAGAGTACTAGTGGGAGTACTACTCAGTCTTTAAAAAAAAAAAAGATGATATAGTATCTTTTGTAACAACCTGGATGGAACTGGAGACTATTCTTCTAAGCGAAGTATCACAAGATTGGAAAAACAACACATGTTCTCACTATTAAATTGGAACTAATCGATCAACATTCATATGCATATATGGTAGTAAAATTCAGTGGAAATCAAGGTAGGAGGGGAGAGAGGGAGATGGATAAGTTCACACCTAATGAGTAGATTGCACACTATCCGGGTGATGGGCATGCTTATAACTGTGACCCAAACCATACAAAAACAATTCATGTAACCAAAACATTTGTACCCCCATAATATTATTTTAAAAACTGTCATTGCTATCATGAAACTAACATTTTAACAATTACAGACAGACAATACACAAAATGGAAATCCTTTGAAAAGTTTTTCAAAAGAGACTCATTCCTACATTCTGAAATGTAAATGGGCATAAATAGACTAAGCTTACCAATAAGAAGGCTCTCAGAGTGATTAAAAATTAAAACATAATGATATATATTATGTAAAAGTTTCACCCCTAACAAAAATCACAGAAAATGGTAAAGCATTGTGTACTGTATTCCCGGAAGGAGAAGAAACTAAAAAATTGCGAAGGACCCCGGTGACTACCACTGGTAACAATAAATGTTATGCAAACACAAGCACAAAGGTTATGTGGCAAAAATCAACAGAAATCAAAAGCATAACTCAAAAGTATTTAAAGAATATTTACACTGGCAAAAGGGAAAATCTGTCATGAGGGCAGACACAGCATTGAAAATGAAAAACTCTGGGAGGTAAACCTAGGAAGCAGCATAACATTATGTGGGAGAGTCAGTGTATCACAGTAATTCACCTCGGACAAAAGAAACAAAAATGGGGGAGCGGCACAGTCAATGTAAAGATAAAAACTTCTAGGCATATAGAAAAGCCTTATACGATAGAGGCAATACTTTGATAAAAGTTCATCTCATTCTTGCTTAGAGAGAAAAATCTTAGCAAATAGCAGGTCTTACTTGTCTTCCACAATACAAAGAAAATAGAAAATTGAAATGTAAACTAGAAATATAAAAAGCCTAGTGACTCGGAAATTATAAAATACATTCCTATAAAATGTGTAGAGTAGCAGAGGAAATTTTTTACAAAACTACAATAAAATATTGTAAAGAAAACAAAACTATCGTACCATTATCTGGGAGATATCACTGAAGCTCTTCTCTGTGGCAAATTTCTTACCCTAGTTATTTTAACTATTAAATAATAAGCAATCTACTGAAGCAGCTAGAAATGACAATAAATTAATAAACAAACAAACAAGATAAATTAGCAGGCATGGTGGTGCATGTCTATAGTACCAACCTCTCAGGAGGCTGGGGCAGGAAAACTACTTGAGCCTAGGAGTTCAAGGTTGCAGTGAGTTTTGGTCGCGCTCCAGCCCAGGTAACAGAGCAAGACTCCATCTCTAACCCATAAATGCATTAAAGTATACAGATGATTTAATTTTTAAAAAAGAGAAAAAGAGAGAAATGAAGAATGAAATTACAAGAGTAAAAGATTCCCTTACTCCTGGCGCATGTAGGTTAGGGTGCCAAACTCCAAAACCTATAGAGACCAAGTCAGCTCATTCATCAAAAACAAAGCAGGCAGGTTTAAAACAGTAATAAACAGCGAAGACTACAACTTATGTGCTACCTAACCTGGAGGGGTAGCTACCACTCACCCGCACCAAATCACTGCTGTGAAGGAATGGTGGTCTAATCCTGCCAAATTCTCCAATATTTTAACAGGAGAGAAAAATGTAGATTTTTAATGTGATATTTTCTGCTTTATAAAATGACATGTGAGCCAAATAAAACATGGCTATGAGCTAGACTTGGCTGGTAGGCTGCAGTAGGCAACTTCTGATTTAGACTATTGACTTTAGCTTGAATCAATTTTAATAATTTATATTTTTCCAGAAAAAATTATCCATTTCACACAGATATTCAAATGCATTCACATGAAACTATATCAAGTATTCTTTTAAAAAACTCCCATATTTATTTTTGCTATATAGTTTATTTCAGTGATAACACATTCATTCTTAATTAAATATGCTATCTTCATCAGTTTATTGCTTTTCTTTTTCAAAGAATAAGCACTTGCATCTGTTCATTAGATTGAAAGGTTTTGGGTTTTTAATTTTTAAATTTTCAAGTGGGTGGAATTCTTACTCAAACTTTGTTATTAATTTCTGATTTATTGGCTCAGCATCCATAGCACAGTGGTTACGGCGCCAGTCACATACCCCAAGGCTGGTGGGTTCAAACCCAGCCGGGGCCAGCTAAACAACGACAACTACAACAAAAAATAGCCAGGTGTTGTGGCAGGCGCCTGTAATCCCAGCTACTTGGGAGGTTGAGGCAAGAGAATCACTTAAGCTCACGAGTTTGAGGTTGCTGTGAGTTGTGACGCCACAGCACTCTACCGAGGGCAACATGGTGAAACTCTGTCTCAAAAAAAAAAAAAATTCTGATTTATTGTATTGTAGACAAAGACTATGCTTAATTTGTCCTTTGTAATTTAATTAGGTTGGCTTCGTAGACTAACGCATAGCCATGTTTTTGTCAATTTCTAGATTTTTAAAAAGCTACTCTCTTTTTAAGAGTATGAAATTTATGTCACACAAACACTCGTACACACACATTCAATGTTCCAATTCTATTAGTTTTACTTATTTGACCAATCTGAAAGGAATTTGTAAAATCTCCCCTAATAATTGTGTTTTACTCAGATTCATAATATTCCTAAGAATTTTTCCTGAGATAAAAATTTTGCAATTTCTCTTGCCTCAGCCTCTCAAGTAACTGGGACTACAGGCACCCACCACAATGCCCAGCTATTTTTTGGTAGCAGTTGTCGTTGTTTAGCAGACCCAGGCCAGGCTCAGTGTATGTGGCTGGTGCCCTACTCACTGAGCTACAGGCACCAAGCCAAAAATGATTTTTAAAATACTAATATTCAATACTGGTCAGGGTGTTTTAAGATAGGCACTTTAATTCATTCCTTTTGGTAAAACATGCCTGAGAAAAATGTTATTTATTAGAAGAATTTTCGCAGTTACTTATCTTTCACATAATAATCTCCCTTCCAGAAAGCCAGCATGGTTTCTAAAGTCAAGTTGGTACAGTACATGGTACCAGAGAGAAAAGAAACTTCTTAAGTGAGATTCCAAGATAGGTTTCATCATCTCTAAGCTTAAAGGAACTGCTGACCTCCTTGCCGGTGAAATATAGGCTTCTGGTATCTATGGCATGAACTGGCATCACAATTAATTAAATGTTATCTTGGGATAAAATAGTTATTAAAAGCAAGACTTTGGAAGACTGAAGTGTCTCCTACATTTGACCTTTATGATAGCATGATGACAAGGACAGTGGGGTGGGGGGACTGCTTCTGAACACCCTGGAAACAAGAAACAAGCTTCATTAAACTCCAGCTTGAGTCACAGTCAGAGAACTATAGTGTGTCCATGATGAGCCTAAAATAGTCACTTATTTCTTATAATTGCAGGGAAGATCCCAAATTTAATTGGGTGGTCTGCAGAATTACAAGTTGAAATCACAGACTCATCAAGTCTCCTATGTGGAATTTTGGGTGCTAAATGGAAAGGAGTGACACCTGACACTGGGAATAGGGATTTTTAGGTAGATTTAGAAAATAGTCATCCCCAAGTGCTCCTGATGCCCTGATAGCTCCCTGGAGTCATTCAAGATAAAGTCAAAGATCATGAAGACTTGTAACAGACATAGCTAAAGCAGTTGTCTTGCAAGGGGATGTTTATTTCTTCAAGATCTATTCCCACCAAGTTCCACTGTTTCTAAATCCATGTCTAGAATCAGATCAGAACATTCCAGGAGGAAAACTTCCAGATCTGATATGAGAGAACACAGAGTTACAAGATGTTGCTAATTTATATCAACATAAACCTGGGGGACAGGTGTACCAATGGACTCCAAGATGTCAAGCTGGAGACCGACTATGACACTGGAGGCTGCTCTTGCTGAAATAGGTGCACATACCAATAATTCTCTTTTTAATACACTGGCTTGAGTAGTTGGAACTGACTCAGTCTGTTTAGTCACTGGCTGAAACGTGGATGCAGTGTGGCCAACTGGCAGTGAGACTGAGATGGCAGACTTTTCCTGGCCTGCTGTAGAGGAAGGAATTGCTTAGGGAGATGAGCGTGTTGGAGTGGATTTGTCACGAACACACACCATTGCTACATATCCCAGGAAGGACTAAAGGACTCTCCTTCCCCTAAAACAGTGAGAAAACCAGAGAAACTGTCTTCGATTCGCACATCCTGCTCTTACACAGGAATAATCTGGAAAGTGGCTGGAAGTCTTTCAACAAACCAAAGGGGACCTCAGGAGAACTCCATGTTTCTGGAGATGTACTGGGAACCCAAACAGTCACGTATAGATTTGAAACACCTAATATTCATGACTCAGGTGCATGTGTATGTTCAGTCCCTGCTTCAGTGCCCTGTTGTCATCCTAAGTGACCTACAGCCACTAAAATCACATAAAGAACAACATATCTGCAAGACATGTGCTTAAGATCTGAGATTCATCCGATCTAGTAGCATGACTTGTGAAAGGTACTTGAAACCTCTATACTTCACTCTTATCATCAGTGAAATGACAACCATAATACAATAGAACCTCTGTGAGTTGACCACCCAAGGGACTGTAACAAACTGGTCAACATACAGAGGTGATCAACACAAGAAACAAGGCTTGCTGTACTGATATGTACATGTGGTGCATTTCTGGTCTATGAAAATTAAGTCAACCTAAGGAAGTGGTCAGTGTAGGGAGGGGAGTCCACGAGGCACGTTCTACTGGACATAGCACCTAAGGCTGTAGTGGGGACTAAATAAACAAACAGCATTTTTAGAACGGTATTTTGCTCAAGATGGAAACTCTGTATGTATCAGATAGTGTTACTATTACCCAGTGTTATTACTCAGGCCTGGTGAGCATTACATAAGTGTTTTTTTATCATTAATTACTCAGTTAAAACTTAGCACAGTAAGATTGGAGGCCATCCAGCAATAATTCACTAACGGAATGAAAATACAAAAGAGTTCAATGCTAATCAGGCTTATTCACAAATGCAAGCATTTGGAGACACATTATCATTTCACTATTCTCTACCAACACTTGCAACTTTGTGAATGACTTCGAGTTTTTAAACTTAACAAGTCCCCATGCACTGAGCTACTGGCAGGAGATCAGGGAGGGTCTTCACTCCACTGGAAGGACCCTCAAAGGAGGAAACGTCATTGGGTTTCCTTTCCATTTCTCAAGCTTTAATATGTATATCAATCGCTTGGGAATCTCATTAAAGAAAAATTCTGATGCAGCAGGACTGGAGTGGGGCCCAAGATCGAGCATGTTGGACAAGGTCCCAGGTGATGCCAATTCTGCTTGTACCTGGCCCACATGTGGAGGCCCCAATATGTGCAACCATGCTGAGGGCCACCTGCTTCAGGCAGAGGTGACTGAGCCCGTAAGGACCGACTGTCCACCCTCTGTCATCAGGTTCATGAAGGAAAAGCTCCTTATGGCCTCTCAGCCATTTATGTTCTACTCAGACCTTCTTGCTCATACAAACATCCACAGGCTTGATGACTTCCCTTTAGCCAAAGAGTTTTTAATTATTTATTTATTCATTCATTCGTTCATTTATTTTTTGAGACAGAGTCTCACTCTGTCACCCTGGGTACAGTGCCCTGGGGTCACAGCTCACAGCAACCTCAAACTCTTGGCTTAAGCAATCCTCTTGCCTCAGCCTCCTTAAGTAGCTGGGACTACAGGTGCCTGCCACAAGACCTGGCTAGTGTCTCTATTTGTAGTACAGATGGGGTCCTGTTCTTGCTCAGGCTGGTCTCGAACTCCTGAGTTCAAGCAATCCACCTGCCTTGGCCTCCCAGAGTGCTGGGATTATAGGTGTGAGCCACTGCACCTGGATAACCAAATATCCCCTGTTGTGTCCACAATTTCTACACAATAACTGAATGTGATTTTGTTAAAGGATGCAGGCTCCCAGGCTCTAACCTTGGGGACTGTGATTCTACAGTCTGTTTTTGGTTTTATACTTCTACACCCTCCCCAGCCTTTCCTGATGTGCACTCAGATTTAAAATCTCTGCTTTAAAATTTCGGCTAAAGTGCCCGCCTGCTTTCCCCTCTCACCAGCTAGTTTCACTTCATGCAGCCTGCAGGTGGGCTCCTCCATGCAGGAAAGAAGTGTGTGTTCTGTCCCACAAAATAGATCTAAGCCAAGCTCTAGAACATTTAGCTCAGGACACAGGAGTGTTTGAAGGAGAAGTGGAAGTGCGTGCTGCTTGGCATTGAACACACACCTTCTCTGTCTTATAAGAGACCCCAAATGGAAACAAAAAAAGTCACATTAATATGACTAATCAGCACAAGATGGGTACTCTTAATGAATGGGTAATGCAGGAGGGCCTCTGTGGGCACACAGGCTGACCCTGGAGACACTGTCAATTATCCTTTCCTATGACTCTGGCCATGATTTTGTTCTTACACAGCTCAGCAGTTTGTCTCAAAATGAACCAAAAGTGAATCTTGTCAACCATAAAAACAAGCAAGTTCACACATAATGGAGACCAGATAAATCCTTTTTAAACTGATCTGAACTGAATTACATTTACCATCCAGGCAGCAGTGAACCTGAAGAAACAAAACAAAACAAGTGTGTTAAGAAATGAGAATGAATTTCACAGCTCCAACGAATTGGTTAGAACTGCATGAGATTCTACCTCTTTGAGGAGCAGAAGGCAAATAAAGGAGGAAGAGGGCAAGGTCTCCAGTTGTTTTAAAGAAGGACTTTTGTTCTCTCTGTGCATGGAGGTGTGAGAGCATTGGGGAATGCGAGTGGGGCCCATGCGATAGTTTCCTGGTTCAACTGTTTCAGGAAACTATTTGCAAAGCCATCTGGATTCACTCCAGATGACTGTAGTAGTGCGGCTGTTGAAACCACTGTAAATGCAGAAAGCAGTCACAAACATCCCTTGGGTCCTGAAGACACAAAGTCTTTATGCCATGGCAAATGGTGCAGGAAGCTGTGCACGGCCCAAGCCGTGCACTGGGGACCATGTTGCTGAGGGGAGCAAAGGCAGCACGGCTGAGCCCATGGTGACCTCCAAGCAGCCATTCTCAATCTTCTTCTATGAAAGAATTCAGCTTTGTGGATAACTTTTTGAGTAACTTTTTAAATCAATTCTTCTACGGTAGGCATCTAACTAATATGCATGGGAGAGAAGTCAACTTCTGGCATGCAATGAATGAATTCCCTGGGAACTGGGCTTACATGTGTATAGGAGCCACATGGAAAAGAGGTGCAGGTTTCCAGAACTGGAGCTGATAGAGAGATCCTGGCAAGAAGCATCTGGGAAAGGTGCACCTCAGTCCCCAACTGGTGCCAGTTTGCAAACCACTTTACCTACAGAAGCTGTCAAAAGGGTCCCAGAACAGGGAATGAAGAACAGAGTTAAAATTCCAATGAAGAACCTTTGCAGGCTCAGTGCCTGTAGCTCAGCAGCTAGGGTGCCAGCCACATACACTGGAGCTGGCGGGTTCAAAACCAGCCCAGGCCTGCCAAACAACAATGACAACTACAATAAAAAAAGGAAAAAAATAGCCAGGCATTATGGCAGGTGCCTGTATTCCCAGGTACTTGGGAGGCTGAGGCAAGAGAATTGTTTAAGCCCAAGAGTTTGAGGTTACTGTGAGCTGTGACACCACAACACTCTACTTAAAAAAAGAAAAAAAGAACCTTTGGAATAATGGGCCAAGGGTTGGGCGGAACCTGCAGCCTTCTGATTTCAAGATGGTTTTAAGCACCAAAGGAGGCAAGAGAATTGTCATCTTTCTCTGCTGTACAGAAAGGAATTGTTCTGAAAAATTTGGATTCAGTCTAAAGGCCATTTATAAGGATGTACAGGCCTTAAGGTTGCAGGTTCCCCACTCCTGCTGGCACTGAGCGGAAGTTTGGGTTTTTTGTTTATTTAACTCTGAGTAGTAGCTCAACCCACTTGGCACACATACATGCACATACACACAGTCTCACCATGTCCCACACGCAGCAATCCCAAGCCTTCCTGCCTGCCTTCTATTCTGTCCTCTGTAACTGTCTGGCTGGGTCTGTGCACAGGAAATCCAGGCGAGATCCCCAGTCCACGGAGGCGACTGTTACATGTATAAACCAGCAAGGCAGCCCTCTCCCAAAGCTACCTAATGAAAACCTCATGTGTCAACTTGGGTTGCACAGACAAACTCAGCCTAATTCCAGCTGGGCCTCGTGCCAACGTATGACTTCACTGTCAGAGAAACTTGCAGGGACCCCAGAAAGAGAAGATCGGTGTGCGGGCCAGACCTGCTCCTAATCATGACCAGCTGGGAATGGATGGGGTCACTGATGTCTCCTCTCCCACTGCTGCTGGGGACCAGTGGGTCCTGGGCAGGAGGCACAGGCTTCTAATAGCTAAGAATCCCAAGCCTGCCCCAAATCCTCTTTTTTTATTTTTGGCATCATCCCCATAAAATTCTCTGCCATTTCACATGTTCCACGCCAAAGAGAAACCTAATTAGGAAGGCCCAAATCTCTGTGGAGTATCCCCAGTTACAAAAGTGAGGAAGGAAGGATACAATTAGGACCTGATTTTTTTTTTAACAGAACAGCTCAAAGACCCCATTTAGAAAAGGACACTGGAAAACAGTCGATCCATCCCTACCCAGACCTGCTCCCTGAGAAATTTCCCTTATTGGCCTCTTTTACAAAACACTTTTATAGAGACGAATTTCAGCCTCAGACTGGGCATTTTTCACTTAGCTCTTTTCACACTTAGGGATTTTATAAATTTTGTAGGCAATTCCTTTTGCCTATAGTACAGCATTATTTTCATACATTTTGTGATAAGTCTTTGGTAGGTCACAAAACTTCAAGGAAACCGCACTTCAAAAATAAGTAAATGTGTTTCTACCTGATAGGTCACCGTGAAATAGCTGATGACTTGGGCTTTTGTTAAAGGAACTAACAGAAATTCGCTACAAGATTTGCTTGTAAGTTCTGCCGTCAGCATTGGTAGCTGAGTATGATGATTGCAAATAAACTGGTGAAAGCTGAGATCTCTTAAACCACATGGTAAGTAGAACTCCTGCCTGAGTCCTATGGAGCTCTTCAAATGTTATCACATGAGCCCTTGTGGAATCAGGGAGGATTTGCAGCAAGGTAAACATTCCCCCACAAGCTCTGGGGTCCAGTGAATGAATATATGAAGAACAAAGATGAACTTTGATAAAGACCCTTAAGTATTACAGAAATAACTTCTCCCAAATATTGGCATAACCTCCCGACATACCTAGGAACAACTCTAAGGAAGAACTCTCCACAATAGCCCAGCTCGTTTTCCTGAAAGTTGCTAATTTCACTTGCATTTAGTTCATTTGACTGGGTTTTATTTTAGCAGTTGTATAAGAATCAAAAACCCCAAATCTAGATTTTTACTGTTTTAAGAAGGAAACTTTTTTCCCGTAAATGTATCTCTGAAATGATGATGGAAGTCAATGGAAGAGAGTTTTGCTATAAAATATGTGCTTTGCTCTAGCTTTTCAGAAGTATCTCTGAAATACAGAGCAAGGTCAAATCAGGCCTGCAAAGACATGGTGAGTCACAATCAGTCAGAGTTGGAGGCCGAGCTGGCACTGTTCATACACTGAATACCCCGGATAGAACATCTCTATCCTGAACCAGAAAATAAATGTCTACAGCTGCACTTGGTGTTTGGCACTGGGGTTCATTCACCATATGGTCACCCTTATTACCATCCTCCCAACAAGTCCAGCAAGATAACAGGAGAGAACCAGGCTCTTGTGACTAGGCTGAAGGCCAAGCAAATATCTCCCCATTATGACCTTGGTCTTGTCTTCCAAAGGGCTATTCTACTGTCTCCTCTGGTTCCTATTACTGGGTCTGTACTTCATGTTCAAATTAAGAGTGCCAAGACCCACCACCCTGGACCCCAAAGCCTGGAATCAAGTTGCTTTTCAGAAGGCTGAGAGCATGGTGTTGACAAAACAAAATAAGAAGGCTCTTTCCTAGACCTTTAGCCAAGGCAGGATCTAAATGTCAGAATGATCACGGGGTTTTAGAGCAGGAAAGCACCTTAAAGCTTATCAAATGCTGTCAATTCTCATAACTTTTAAAAATTCGTGAAACCATTTTCCCCAGTGAGACTGTATATAGAAATTCAGTATGTAAACAACTGACATAAAAGAAGCTTTATGTCTACACAATGGAATATGATTTGGCCATAAAAGGAAATGAAGTGGTGAAACATGGTCCAACAGGGGAACCTTGAAAACATACTAAGTGGGAGAAGCCAGCCACGAAGGATTGTATATTATATGATTCCATTTGCATGAAATGTCCAGAAGGGACCTCTCTATAGAGACAGAAAGTAAATGAGTGGTTGCCTAAGGCTCGAGGGGATAGAGAGGTTGGGAAATGATAGTTAAGAGTTGCAGGGTTTCTTTATGGAGTGATGAAAATATTCTAAAATTGATTGAGGCACTGGTGGTACAAACCTCTGAATTTACTAAAAGCCACTGAATTGCACACTTTCCATGAGTGACCTTTATAGTATGTCATGTCTGTCACAATAAAGCTGTTTGAATTGATCAATCTTTTTTTTCTGAAACAGAGTCTCTCTCTGTTGTCCCAGGCTACAGTATCATGGCATCATAGTTCACAGCAACCTCAAACTCCTGGGCTCAAGCCGTCGTCCTGCCTCATCCTCCTGAGTAGCTGGGACTAGAGGTGCCTGCCATAATGCCCATCTTTTTAGAGATGGAGGTCTCACTCTTGCTCAGGCTGATCTCAAACTCCTGAGCTCAAGCAATCCACTCACCTCAGTCTCCCAGAGTGCTAGGAAGCTGCTTTTTTGTTTTTGTTTTTTAATAAAAGGCAAAGGGGAGAGGGGTACCCTAACTGCTCTGCCATCGGGGCCTCCATCCTCATTCTCATCCTCTGGAGACCCCAAAACCACCTCTGTGGGCCCGTAGAGCTCTATGGAAAATTGTTTGAAAAACCTTGATCTAGTGTAGTTTCCATTCCTCCCGTGAAAACCAAGACATGGACCCAAGTTTTTTGACTCACACACCCAAAGTCTCACTGACAAATGGGGCCCCATCTCAGGAGAGAAGTGGCCCTCCAGGTCTTACCATCCATGTCCAGGCGCTGCATAATGATGGCCAGCTCCACCTCGCTAGGCATGTACCCCAAAGAGCGCATGGCCATTCCCAGCTCCTGTTTGGAGATGAAGCCATTCCCATCTCGGTCCAGAACCCGAAAGGCCTCTCGGATTTCTAAAGGGAAAAAGCAAAGAAAGTCTAATGGTCACATGGCTAGGTTTATTGCATTGACATTATTGGTGATCGTCTACTGAGTGACGATCCCTAACCCTAACCCTAACCCTAACCCTAACCCCTGCTTTACAAATAGTGAGATGTTGAAAAATAAGAGGCCAAAAGAAGAACAAGGAAAAGAAAGGAAGGAAAGAAAAAAGAAAGAAGAAAAAAGGAAAGGTGGGGAGGGGATAGGAGTATAGTGCAGAAAACAGGGTGGCATTTAAGCATCCTGAAACCCTGTAACAGGCAGAGATAGTGGTCCCAGCAGAAAGTGAGGTCAGCCAAGGACACTTTCTGAGCAAAGATAAGGACTAGGTTTTAGCTGTGAGCAGAAAACTGCCTCTTAACTCTGGCCCTTAGGAGGAAGGGAGAATGAGATTCCTCTCTACAGACATACTTCAGTTCCCTGCTGCTACAGGAGCTGTGCAGAAAGCTTTTCAACCTCATAGGAAGATAGGAATTAAGTATCCTGCTGTTTTTATTTCACTCCCCTAATTTACAGGTGTTTTATGGAGATAAACAACCTCAGATCAATAAGAGTGTCATGAAAGTTCAAAAGGGATCTTTAATCACTTTGTCTCGGGCTGGCAGAGAAGTCAACTCTGCTATCAACAAGGGCCATTTCACAGGCAGGAGATCCCCCGGCCTCTCACCCCAAACTAGAGGTGTTCTGAATTCCTCCCAGACCCCCCTCCTCCAGAGCCACTGTGACTGTTAGTCCTGGGTTGGCTGAGCATTTGCCTGTGATGATGGCACAAGGAATTTGAGGTCACAGCTTGAAGATGAGAGGTCCATCAATCGTATCTGAAAACACCAGACCTAGAGCAGTTTTGACCGTTCATCAATAAACCCAGCACTGGCTCAGATATGGCAGCTGCCATTACTCACCATGCTGTGCCACAAGTATTGACTTCCTTTTAGGTAAGGAGCACAATACTAATAAGTATAGAAAAATAAAAATGACCCACCAGGCATCATGGTTCTCATCCTCTGCTCTACACTCTAATCAGGATGGTGAAACTCTTACAAGACACCTGGCTGTAATGATCTGACCCATTTACTTATGACCTCACTAAACAGCTGACCGTGCTCTTGGCACTACCTAGAACTACACACACTTTCCCAAACAAGCTTTGCTCTTTCCTGTTGGCTGCTATTACATAACACATTGACATTAACCTCGTGACCTAAAACAACAGAAATCTACTTTTTCATAGTCAAGAGGCCAGAATTCTAAACTCAGTATCACTAGATAAAAATCAAGGTGACAGCAGAGCGGGGCCCCCTCTGCAGGCTCTAGAGGATAAGCCATCCATTGCCTCTTGCAGCTTCTCATGGCTGCCAGCATTCCCTGGCTTGTGGCCGCATCACTCCAATGTCTGCCTTCTCCTCTTCTGTCTGTCATCTTCCTCTGCCTCCCTCCTATAAGGACACTTGTGTTGGCACTTTGGAGCCACCCAGAAAAACCAAGATAATCTCCCCATTTCAAGATCCTTCATTTAATCACATCTTCAAAACCCTTTCACCAACATAACATTTACTGGTTCTGGGGGGTGGAGGACTGTTTTTCAGATTACTACACTATCATAACCAATACTTTCACCTAAAACATCTTCCCTTCCTCTTCCCCTGCCAAAATTCTATATGCATCCTTTAAGTCCAAGTCAGGGGCTACATATAATTCCATGAAAGTGTTTTTGCTTGCTATAGCCAAGTTCTCTCCCTTCCTACTGATTGTTCAACAGATCCTTTGTTCCTTTCACATGACATCTGGCACACTCAATGTAGAACAGCGGTTCTCAACCTGTGGGTCATAACCCCTTTATAATGAAAATACATTGTGGCATTAGGAAGGTTGAGAACCACTAGAAGCACCATGATTGGCTTCTTCTCTGAACTGTAAGATCCTCCTACACTTTTTTTTTTTGGCAGAATCTTGCTCAGTTTCCCAGGCTAGAGGGCCATGCCTCAGCCTAGCTCACAGCAACCTCAAACCCCTGGGCTCAAGTGATCCTCCTGCCTCAGCCTCCTAAGAAGCTTGGAACTACAGGCGCCCAGCACCATGCCCAACTAAGTTTTTCTATTTCTAGTAGACACAGGGATCTTGCGCTTGCTCAGGCTGGTCTCGAACTCCTGAGCTCAAGGGATCCTCCCACCTTGGCCTCCCAGAGTGCTAGAATTGCAGGCTTGAGCCACCGCACCTGGTCCCACCTATACTTCTTTCATTTTTAAATGTTTCCTACCCACACGCTGTAAGAGAAACACTAGACGGATAGCTTTTCAAAGGAAGATGAGTCTGAACAGATAAGAATCATATATTAATAGCAAATTCATTATCGATACTAATCCAGCACGCTGCATGCTTTCTGGGGCTGAATGTGGGCTCCAGCAGAGAGCTCAGCTTGTGAGCAGGACCCTCAGCTCCTAGCCAAGTGCATTAGCTAATTAGGTCTGCAGCCAAACCCCGAGGCGTCATTCTGCTCATGTGTGAAATGAGCTGGGTTGGTCTCAAGGACCCTTCAGGTCCTCCCCGCCCTCCTTTCTGTGGCTCCCTGGACATCGTAAAGTGTTTAAAAGAAGAACAGGAAGACTGTGTTCTCTCACATACCCTATTAATCTGCTGTTCACCACCCTTTCCACTGATGATACAGAAAAAGATTTTAGTCCAGTCCAAATTCTGAATCAAGGAGTCTGTCTGCATTTTTAGGTTTTTCTCATTAACAAAAATATGCCCAAGATTACCTACAACAGCCATATGTTTTCTTACCAAATAGCAGGTGGCCTGAAAAGAGCTAAAAGAGCCACTGCTCAGCTGGAGGTCATGGTGCACAGTGCTCAAGGACACTGGAATAGAGAGCAAGACCTCCTTCGGCCTGAACCCAGATCCCCAGAGGCGGAGGACAGGAGAATGCAGAGAGTGGGGGGTAACTCCTCTTGAAGTAGAAATCAGTCCACCAGACAGACATGCCAGCTCTGCCCTGAGACCTCTCGGCCGCAGTTTCCCTCAGTGGGTGTGGCTGGATCTCCTTCCAGCCTCTGTAGTAGGGTTTTACTACCATAGGGGCCAGACATACCATGCAACAGGTGAAAACGTCTCTACCTCTCATCCCTTCTGACTTAATCCCGAACTCTCTGGGCTGTTGATATGGGTTGGTCCACTTCTGTTCACAGGGCCTGGCCTTCTTCCTGTGTTCTCCCTATGTGCCCCAGAGCTAGTGAACTTCAACCTTAATCCTTACACTGGACAACCTGGGAGAGCTTAGTTGGGGGTGCTGAGAAATGGCCTAGAAATGGGACTTTGGCAGCTGAGCCTTACCACCCCTGTTCAGCTGCTGCCAGTGACAGTTGCCTCACCCTGGGGCTACTGGATTTAGCAAGTCAGACCTTCGATGGGGGTTACTGCAAAACTGGCCTTCTGCGAAGGGGCCTGCTCCTTCCAGGCCTTGACTACCTCGGTTTGCCCTGTCTGCAGTTTATCAGCCTGGCCTCCTCCAGCCTCACCCCGGGCCAGGCAGGCACCTAGCAGCTCAGAGTTCTATTTTCTGTGGCCTCCTGGGTAAGTAGGACAACACTGTCCTTCTCTGTTTGTAGGGAATATCTGCTCCTGGCTCCCAGGCAGAGAATTTATATGTGTATGTCTGCACAAGCAGACAAAGCCCACTAACTTCATTTTCTTTCAAAATAGCAGAGAGGAGTAAAAAAAAAAAAAGGCCCCAAACTAGAAATCCATAATGGGAGCCTCTGGAGATTTAATCTTTCTAGTGTAAGGGAAGCCCAGGCAAACCAGAGGCTTATTAGAAGGAAATGGGTCTTTCCGTCTGAGAGAGCCATGTGATGCGTGCCTCGCTTTATTTTTAATAGCAGAACAGGGTGTGAGAAATATGCCCGTAAAACCAGCCAGGCTGCTGGAGCAGGCAGGATCCCTCTGCTGCTGGCTGCAGGAGGACGGCTCGCAGCATGAGTGGGCTTTGGTCACTTTCCCATCCTTGAGCAGTGGGGACCAGAGATCGAGTTTTTGAGAGCAACCCAGTAACACTGTGTGCTTTTCACCAGAATTTATCCCCTCTTTGAGCTAGCATCCCTTGTGCTTCTGAGCTACATAAAAATTCTGTGCTTTTGGTCTGTAATTATAATTTCCTTTTCAATCTCAAGCAACATGTGCACATGGGGTACTCAGTGGCATTTAAACAACCTCCAAGATGCCTTTGTGGGCCACAAAGGGGACATGTGTAACAGTGATAGGAACCCGTCCAACAGTCATTGTGTGGAGTATGAAAAGACACGTGGTAAGACACGTCTCCTGAAAAGGACATGCAGGCACTGTATACATATGGAATCGCCCAGAATCACCATCCGCATTCCCACAGGGATCTCAGCCTTTCTTCCCTAAAGTGATGCAGATCTTGTGCCAAGCAAGCCCTTGGAAAGAAAGACTCCTGTTCTAGAGCCCAAGAGATTTATTTCTCATATGCCAGTATCTCTTTTTTTCTTAGAAAAATATACGCACAGCCACCACTGGTATCACCTGCATCTGGACCCAGTATCCTCAGAGACAAGGCTGTCTAAGGATATAGCCAGCTCAGGCAGAATGATGGCAAAGACACAGCGATCACAGGGAACAGACACATTTCTCAGGCGTCAGATGAAGTGCAGACACCAGCCGGAGTCAATATGGCTAATGTTCTGGCTTTGAAGGATCACTGAAATGTATAGTACCAATTTGCAACCACAAATCAGTAATGAAGGATAACAATGTTTCCTATCCCCATTCTTGTTAGACATAAAATCTGTTAATTCTCCACAGAAATGTATGTTTAGGAAGAGTGTGTGTTTCAACTGCATAAAGTGATGACTCTCTTAACAAAGAAGATGTATTCTTGATGAAACATGCAGACATTGCAAAACTGGAGACAGAGGCAGTTCAGCAAGGCTGGGCAAGGCAATTACTAAAAACCAGTGCAAATACACCAGAAAATGTAAGACACAGACCTAGAGGTCTTTATTCAAAGGAAATAATCAGGTAGAGACTGAGCCAATGAAAAAAGATTTAGAAGGGTTTCCACCTTCTCTAAGAAAAGCAAAAATAATGAATATTTAGAGACGATTAATATAGTCATTCGTACTATAAAGAGTTGCTATTTACATATTATATGCCAGTTGCTGTGCTAGGATAGATGAATAGCACAGGAAATTTTCCAGGCTGCGAGAAGCTTATATTATAGTCAGAGAGACAGGAAGGTGACCAAATGTTTGTAAGCAAGAATGACAAGTCTAATAACAAGGATATCACAATCCCGTGAAAGTCCATTTGATGAAGGGATAACTGTGTGGAAGGATTGTTGGGAGTCACACTTTAATCGCTGAATCTTAGGGCTATGGAAAGAAAGGCAAGGAGGCAGAGTGGGAGAATGTTCCAAGACAAAGGCACATCTACAGTACTGGCTGCCCAGTGGATGAAGAAATAAGAAACATTAAGTGATGAGATGAGGGTGAAGAAGTACATAAAGGCAAGACTGCAAAGGGCTTTCATACCTCTCTGAGCTCTCTTCTGTAGGCCAGGGGTTGACCTGTCAAGTCTGGCTCACCACTTTTTTATAAATAAAGTTTTATCGGAATGCAACCATGATCATTTGTTTCTTTATGTCTGCTCTAGTTGCCTGTTGTCTGCTGCTCCTGTGCTACCCTGGTAGAATGGAATCACTGTGATAGGGACTCTTTGGCCCATAAAGACTAATTACATACATAATTACATCATGGCCTTGGATAGTTAAAATCTGTGACTACCAATATAGGCCACAGGAAGCCTTCAGGGGCTTCAAATTTGTTTTTTAAGAACAAAAAGGATTAGATTTTCAAGTCAATGGCTCAGGCATCAGGGGTGTAAGGCTAAAACAATAGGATACAAGATGTCACAAAGTCTAAGGGGGAGTTGATGCACTTAGAGTTGAGGACAGCAAGGGAAAGACGAGGGTCTGGGAGACTTTTCTGAGATAGAGTGACTGATGCTCAGGAAGGGCTCAGGTGTCTGGGTTTGCAAGATGGAGAATTTCAGGACAACGCTGGGCTTGTGATGGGAAAGCAGTGATGACATTAACTGAGAGGGATTCAGAAACAAGTGCAGCTGTCACATAGGGAAGTGAAGTGGAACTTTTTACCACACTGAAGACAGGGCCCTGAGCGATACCCAGCTGGTCACTTCTAGTGAGCAGTTGCAAATAGTGTGGAAACAGGTGATGATGAAAACACAAGAATGCGAAATGGGGGGAAAAGTCTATGATTGCATATAAAGTGCTGGTTTCATCCCAGTGAGGCTTTCAGTGTGAATGAGATCTAATTTAGTTATGATCTACCAGTCCGCAAATATAGCCACTTGATTTCAATAATTAGGGAACACAGAGGTGATGGGGACAAGGCCCCCAAAAGGCCCTCAGAGAGCAAAGAAATGGTCCTCAGGGAGAAAGTAAGTGTACTAGGGGAGGAAACTGGGGATGTAACAGGATCTTGGAAGTGTTCCCACATTTAATACTGTGGGACATCATATTGCCCATGTGATATAATATATACTACATAGTAATTATATATAATATATAATACTGTGAGACTCCAGGATAGGCCAAAGAGATGGGGGGACACACTGCTTCTTTGTATAACTCCTTTATTTTAACCTGGCTTTTTTTCTCTAGGCACACTTTTAAAAGGGGTAAAGGATTCTCGATTCTCACTCGTAGAGTGTTCTGTGGTTTGAGTGTGACTGGATCCATTTCAATCAGTGCTCATATTTTGGGCTTCTACTCCAGGCTCAGCCGTAAGAAGGCTGGAGAGAGATACGCCAGAGCCACACCTGAGCCCATTTCACCCCTGGCGGCACCTCCTGAGTTTGTTAGTTTGGCGAAGTGGAATCTTATTGCAGACAGGATTTGTGAACCCTGGAAGGACTTAAAATCTACCCGAGGGGACAAAAAGACACATAGAGAAGGAGGAAATAGCAAACACTGGGGGGGGCGGGGGAGAGTGAGACTTAGACAGAGCCTGAGAGAGTCTGAGACTTTAATTCAATGTGGCAGAAAGGCCTTTCCGAGAAGGAAGCAATGGTGGCCGTCCTTCCCTCCAAGTTAACTAACTGCAGGTATTAATCTATGACTCGTCACTGAATCTGTGCTGTAAGGTGAGAACTCGGTGTTGAACAGGGCTCCTATCCAGATTAACCTAGACTTGCCACCATCTTGCCAAAGAGCCAGGTACCATGAACCCTGGGAGCTGGTAAGAGATAATGCTGGGAAACCATTCACAAGCCCAGTGCTCAAGGCTGAGTGCTTCAATGACAGGAAGACTCTATGTGTATCTCAGGTGTCCCTGCATGCCACAATCCTGGCCCTTTTCATTACCTCACAGTCAAAATCACATTTTTAATTAAGAAGTAATTCTTCCTTCCCTAGCTAGTAACATTCTGAAAGGAGAGCAACTTACAAGGTGGTGAAATTCTGCTGACAAAGACAAACTATCTCAGGTCATGCAAAATAATAATTTCTTTCTTGGCCAAAATCACATCTTTAATTTGAAAAATAAAGCCAACTCCTTCCTTAGCTACCCTTCTGAAAGAAGAGCATTTCAGTTACTTATTAGGTGGTAAAATTCTACTGACAAAGATGAACGATCTCAGACCACATAAAACAAGAATTTCTTTCTTCAGCTAGAATACTTTCAGTAGGGCTAAAAGGAGAACAGTTAAATTAGATTTGAAAATGAGAGCAAGAATCTCTGGAGGGTCCCTATACAAAGGGACAAGAGAGAATATTCTCAGGGCTCTGGAAAGATAATGAGAAGAGAGAAAGAGGGTGTCTAGCGACCAACAGACCAGTTCTTTTTGCCCGGAGTTGGGGTTCTGGACCCTACTACTAGCAGTGTGTCCAGAGGGTCAGGACAGTGTCTGTCCCTCAAAAGACTGTAGCTAACCCTGCTCAAGACATACCAATTCACCTTAGCCTTTAAATATACCGGCAATAGTCATGCTGAAAAAACAGTCAAGGACTGTATTCCGTTCACAGCAGTGCCAAAGATGATGAAATATTTGAGAATTTACCTAACGAAGGACGTGAAAGATCTCTATAAAAAGAACTATGATTTCTTGTACCCTCAATGAATCCCCAACAATATATATATATATGTATGTATGTGTATATATATAAACTATGTACAGCTAAGAACATAGTCAGTATAGCAAGCAGACAGCCCTCAGAATGGGAGAAAATATTTGCAAGTTATGCCTCTAACAAAGGTTTGATAACCAGAATACACAAAGAACTCCAACATATTAGCAAGAAAAGAACTAGTGATCCCATCTCAGGGTGGGCAAGGGACTTGAAAAGAAACTTCTCTGAAGAAGACAGGTGCACGGCCTACAGACATATGAAAAAATGCTCATCATCCTTAATCATCAGAGAAATGTAAATCAAAACTACTTTGAGATATCATCTATCTTCAGTAAGATTAGCCCACATCACGAAATCCCAAAACCAGAGATGTTGGCATGGATCTGGAGAAAAGGGAACACTTCATCACTGCTGGTGGGAATGCAAACTAATACGCTCCTTTTGGAAAGATGTTTGGAGAACACTTAGGGATCTAAAAATAGACCTGCCACTCAATCCTACAATTCCTCTATTAGGTATATATCCAGAAGACCAATAATCACATTGTAACAAAGATATTTGTACCAGAATGTTTATTGCAGCCCAATTCATAATTGCTAAGTCATGCCAAGTGCCCATCGACCCATGAATGGATTAATAAATTGTGGTATATGTACACCATGGAATATTATGCAGCCTTTAAAAAGATGGAGACTTTACCTCCTTTGTGTTTACATGGATGGAGCTGGAACATATTCTTCTTAGCAAAGTATCTCAAGAATGGAAGAAAAAGTATCCAGTGTACTCAGCCCTACTATGAAACTAAATTATAGCTTTCATATGAAAGCTATAACCCAATTATAGCCCAAGAATATGGGGAAAGAGGATGGAGAGGAGAGGGGAGGGGTAAGGATGGATGGAAGGAGGGTAATTGATGGGATCACACCTACAGTGCATCTTACAAGGGTACATGTGAAATTTACTAAATGTAGAATACAAATCTCTTAACACAATAACTAAGAAAATGCCGTGAAGGCTATGTTAATCTGTTTGATGAAAATATTTCGAATTGGAGGGAGGCGGAGCAAGATGGCAGCCAAGTAACAGCTTCCTTGCGGCTGGGCATGGTGAGACTGGGGAGAGAGGACTTCAGGCATCTCTGGCAGGCAGGATCTACCCAGGAACTTCCCCTTGGGGACACAGGGAGACAGCGTGAGGCTTCTGGATACCCTGAGGAAGGCAAAAGTGGCGGAGACTGGGCAAGACCTTGCGTCTGTTCGTTCGGTCTGATCCTGTCGGTGGCTGTGGGTGGGGCAACAGTGGGACTGCAGGCTGGAAAGGCCTTGCCTGTGAGCTGTTTGGGTTTCTTTTGGACTTGGCACTCGGTTGAACTGCCTTGGGAGAACTTGGGTGGGAGTGTAGGGGTTTTTGAG